>PVIU01003024.1:45715-155568 GCA_004026605.1 Ondatra zibethicus | reverse complement strand
CCATTTTCCTGCAAAATTTAGGCTGTTGTTATTTTTTTCTGCTATGTAGTACTCCATTGTGTAAATGTACCACATTTTTTTTTATCCATTCTTCGATTGAGGGGCATTTAGGTTGTTTCCAGTTTCTGGCTATGACAAATAAAGCTGCTATGAACATAGTTGAGCACATGTCCTTGTGGCACGATTGAGCATCTTTTGGCTATATACCCAAAAGTGCTATTACTGGGTCTTGAGGAAGGTTGTTTCCTAATTTTCTGAGAAATTGCCACACTGACATCCATAGGGGTTGTACCAGCTTGCATTCCCACCAGCAATGCAGAAATGTTCTCTTTTCTCCACAGCCTCTCCAGCATAAGTTGTCATCAGTGTTTTTGATCTTGGCCATTCTTTCAGGTGTAAGATGGAATCTCAGAGTTGTTTTGATTTGCATTTCTCTGATGACTAAGGATGTTGAACATTTCCTTAAGTGTCTTTCAGCCATTTTAGATTCCTCTCTTGAGAGTTCTCTGTTTAGCTCTGTGCTCCATTTTTTTTTATTGGATTATGTGATCTTTTGTTGTTCAATTTCTAGAGTTCCTTGTATATTTTGGAGATCAGACTTCTGTCTGATGTGGGGTTAGTGAAGATCTTTTCCCATTCTGTAGGCTGGCGTTTTGTCTTGTTGACTGTGTCCTTTGCTTTACAGAAGCTTTTCAGTTTCCGGAGGTCCCATTTATTAATTGTTTCTCTTAGTGTCTGTGCTGCTGGGGTTCTATTTAGGAAGTGGTTCCCTGTGCCAATGCGTTTAAGCGTACTTCCCACTTTCTCTTCTATAAGGTTCAGTGTGGCTGGCTTTATGTTGAGGTCTTTGATCCATTTGGATTTGAGTTTTGTACATGGTGATAGATAGGGGTCTACTTTCATTTGTCTATATGTTAATATCCAGTTATGCCAGCACCACTTGTTGAATATGCTTTCTTTTTTTCCATTTGATATTTTTTGCTTCTTTTTCAAATATTAGGTGTTCGAAAATGTGTGGATTGATATCTGGGTCTTCTATTCGGTTCCACTGGTCCTCCTGTCTGTTCTTATGCCATTTTTAAACATTTTTTATCTTCATGGTTAGATGATATTTACACTATGTATTAATGTATAACCCCATCTCCTCCCCAAATTGGCTAAACTTTTGATTTCTCTCATGGTCAAGTTAAAATTAAGGAATACAGGAAAAAATAACATAAAGAAGGTGATCCCCAGGATCATTGGAGTTTTCCTTGCATCAGGTTTCTGCCTGACTCCAAAATGCACCCCAGTCAAGACATCTCTTTTATTACTCTTCGCCTCTATTCCACCCCAACCCGATCCTTCATGTTCCCATCCCCACCCGACCCCAGTCTGCTCAGGAGATCACTTCTATTCCCCCTTCCCAGGGAGATCCATGCATCCCCTGTGGGTTCTCCTTGTTACCTAGCCTCTCTACAATCTTGTGGATTGTAACATAGTTATTCTTTATTTTGCATCTAATATCCACTTATGAGTGAGTACATACCATGTTTGTTTTTCTGGGTCTGGGTTACCTCAATCAGGATTATTATTATTTTTTATGCCACACCCTGTTGACACCCATGGGAGGCCTGCCCCTTTCTGAACAGAAGCAGAGGAGGGGTGGGTTCAGGGATGGGAGGGCAGGGGTGTGGTGTGAGGGGAGGGGAACTGCAGTCAGGATGTAAAATAAATGAGAAGGTTTAATTACAAAAATGAAAACAAAATTGCAGGAAAAGATGGCAGTTGCCATGGAGAGCAGAGCATCTGTTGTTCTTAAAACACAGGACATTGGTGAGTACAGAGAAGATGGTTTCCTTTGTTGAGATTGTGAGGCAGAGGCTGAGCTTGGGCAGGAAGTGACGTAGGACTGTGAGGCAGAGGCTGAGCTTGGGCAGGAAGTGACGTAGGACTGTGAGGAAGCGGCTGAGTTTGGGCAGGAAGTGACGTAGGACTGTGAGGCAGAGGCTGAGTTTGGGCAGGAAGTGACGTAGGACTGTGAGGAAGCAGCTGAGCTTGGGCAGGAAGTGACGTAAGACTTCCTGCAGATGGGAAATGCTTCCTCGGATGCTCAGGTTCACCCTTGGAGAGTAGCATGTGTGCTTTTCCTGTGGCTTAGCCATTGCTCTGATGTTGTTCTGCCTTGGCAGGTGCAGGCTGAGGCGCCACTCACTGCCCCCTTTGTATCCCCAGCATCGCCACAGTGCATATCCTGTGACTTGTCTGGTAAACGTTGCTTGATACAGACACAGGAAGATTATAGATTCTGTTGGACTCAGCGGCTTATTGGATCCAGGCACAAAAGGAGATTCTGTGGGGATTCCCTGAGTACGACTTCACTCATTGGGTAAACTCTCTGATGTTGTAGGAAGAATAATTATCTATGTCTTACTCTTGAGCTTCCGGGGAAGGAAAGATGGCTGGCACTTTTGAATGCGGCGTCCTGAGTGGAGAAAACCATTCCCAGCGTTGCATGGAGGCACGGTGGACATGGTTAATGTGGCCTGCAGGTGGAGTTGGGGGAGATTGTTTGGTTTCACTCTCAGTGGTTGAGTGAGTTATGGGGAAGAAAGGGAAGGGCAAGAAAGGACTGAGAGGGAGGACAGGCTGAGACACAAAGGGCATTGTGACTTCTAGCATACGCAGTGCATGGCGAAGCCACACACAGGACAGTGGGTGTTTCTGCAGCTTAATTTCATCCGTCTGTTTGTTTTGGTTTTTGAGAAAAGATCTCAGCAGAACCCATGCTCGCCTCATCTTATCTGTATAGCTGACCCTGGGCTCCTGATCTTCCTGACTATGGCCTGAGTGCTGGGATTACTGGCTTGGACCATCATATTGCCCTCATACATGGGACTCTGTGTGGGTGTGTGTGTGTGCGTGTGCGCGCATGCATTAATTACAAGGAATTGAACCCAGGGTCTTGCTCATGCTAGGCAAATATTCTGCCATTGCGTTGTATCCCCAGCTCCCTTACATTTATTCCTTCAGGAACAGTTAGTGTTTGATCTATTTCTGAGGCACGTTTTTTGCAGGTGGAAGAATCAGAGCTGAAACTGTGTGTGTGTGGGAGGGAGGCTGCCAGCTCACAGAGAACCTTGGCTGCTGTGCCAGAGACTTGGCTTCAGGAAATGAAGAGCCACTGGAGGAGTCTAAGCCAGCATGGGGTTGGTTTTGGGGGAGGGTCTCTTAGTGACTGTGCAGGCTGGGTTGGGGGTCTCAGAGAATGGAGCCTGAACTAGGGCTGTACAGGAGGGCTCCATTAAGTAACACCGAGAAGGTGAGCTAGAGAGAGAGAAGGGAGGGTGACTCCTAGGCTTGGCACGGAGAGGGCCAGTGTCTCTGAGGTGCCGCTGGAGAGTAAAGTGTAGCGGTGGTGGACTTGGGGGAGAAGGCTTGTCTAGGTACAGCTGTGGATCCAGAGCGGGTGGTCATGTGGGTGCTGCCCGTGGTCAGGACAAGAGGTGGGTAGTAGTTGAAAACTAAAACTTCCAGTGGTTGGAAATTTTGGATGAGCATCTAGGGCAGTGGTTCTTAATCTTCCTGATGCTACAGCCTTTTGACAGTTCCTCATGGTGTGGTGACTCCCAGCCGTAAAATGATTCTCACTGCTACTTCATAACTGTCATTTGGCTACTGTTGTGGATCATCCTGTAAATCTTTTTGGGGATAGAGGTTTGACAGAGGGGGTCACGATCCACAGGTTGAGAACCACTGCTCTGAAGACTAGAAATTGAGGTTGACCTCTGTGCATCCATTTTAATGAGCAAAAGAACCACACAGAGAAGCCAAAAGAGGAGAAAGAAGGAGGAAAGTCAGACGAGAAGATATTTCTGGAAGCCATGGGAGGAGAGTTTCTTGAAAAGAATGCCTCAAACCTCCAGAGCTCAGATAGCAAAGATGGAAAGTGTCCATTAGATTGGACAACTGGGGAGGGAGGCGACTTTGGCATGAATTTCAGTGAAAGATAGGTGTACGAAGGAGCAAATTTCAGTCATTGAAGAAGAAGCATGAGCTGAAATGGAGACATAGGCAGTTCCCAGAAAGAAACAGAGCTGCAGCAGGGCTGACTGGGGTGTTCTTTAACGGGTGCAGTGGCTTCACCCTAATCTACTGCCATCTGAGCCAGCAATGGCAGCTCCGCAGCTAGTCACCTGGCTGCTCAGGCTTCAGCCTGACGAGAATTCTGCTCCCAATAGGCACCAGCCCACTCGCTGCCGCTAAAGGTAGCTTAAACTAAATCTCTCGTTATAAATAAGACTCAGAATTCAAAGGCTGGGGTGACAATCTGTGAGCTCATAGTGGCCGAGTAGCAACTAGCTAGCTAACGCTCTCTCCTTGCTGGCATCTATGGGAAACCCATGTTTGTGCTTCACCAAACTACAAAAAGCCGAGCCCCTCCAAATCCCGCCCTACTACTTCCTCTCCCTCTCCCTCTCCCAGATGCCCTCTGGTGCTCTATAATTACCTTCTAGCAGCTAGCAGCTAGTTGCTAATGCAGCCTCTTTACCCAAGGCTAGTTTTATTTAATCAATGCAGATGTAAACTCAGGGCTTACAGTGTGATCTGTGATCCCCCAACAGTTCATATCTGCACTGGACAAACAGGACAAAATCTGACTGGAAGGACGGACTGAGTTTCCTGGCCACTGAGTTTGGCTCTTCGCACCCATTTATGCTCCCGTAACCACCTGTGACTCCAGCGCAAGTGGATCCTATGCCCTCTTTGGGCCTAGCGTGCATGCACACATGTGCATACACATACAAAATCATAAAAGAGAACAGAATGATACATGCTGGACATTGGCTCCAGGACTGGAGGGGACCAAATTCTACAGTACTCGGGTCTCTAATGTCAAATGAGCTAGTAGTTGAATCATATGATCAATGAAAATCTCCTGTCTACTTTAAATCATTTCCAGATTTTATTTATAAAACTAAATATGCAGTATGCTATATATACTGTGTCAGTATGTCCTATTTAATGGCAAGAAAAAATCAGTATGGATTTAATAAAGACATTCTTTTCAAATACTTTGAATTGGTTGAATTTAGAGATGTGGGACTTTATTTGCTTGTTTTTTTCTATGAAAAAAAAACACTTAAATATTTTATAGAGACTGGTATGTGATTCTTTGTGATGATCCTAAATTTTTTTTATATGTGTGTATTATAGGTATCATTGCCAAATAAGAATGTCGAGTTTTTAGTTACTGTAAAAAGAAGTTGTTGAAATGGCCTTGTCCTTAGATAGCACTGACTGCCTTATCCAAAGGTTGGAGGATACAGTGGTGATTCAATTGGAAGTACAAAATAGAATCCCTAAAGACTTAATCCTTATGGGTTTAATTAGGTATTTTCCAATTTGTACTTGATTTCTTCTCGAAGGAGTTAGTGATGGCCTTCCATTAACAGCTATATTTGATACAGTGCCAAATTTAACTCATGTGACACTGCATTCTACAGGAACTGACGATGTGGTGGGTCCTGAAGGCATGGAGAAATTCTGTGAAGACATTGGTGTTGAACCAGAAAATGTAAGTCTGCCTTCCAGGACAGCGATGTGCTCTTTCTCGCCTTTATTTGTCTTTTCCCAAGTAGGCAATAATAAAAGAAGCAGTTGTGTGTTGGCTTGTATTCTGGTTCTAGTTTCATCCATAAGTGAATTTTTTCTTTTTCTTTCTGTTTCTGTATTTTATTTATAATATATATATATATATATTTTTTTGAGGCAGAGTTTCTCTGTGTAGTCCTAGATATCCTGGAACTCACTGTATAGACCAAGCTGGCCTCAAACTCAGAGATCCACCTGCCTCTGCATCATGAGTTCTGAGATTAAAGGTGTGCACTATAGTTAGATTTTTTGGGGGGTGGAGCTGCTAGCTCCCAAGTAATGACATGGAAACTTCCTATTAGTTATGAAAGTTTGGCCTTCAGATTAAATTTGTCTCCAACTAGCTCTTATAAGTTAAATTAGCCCATTTATATTAGTCTACATTCTGCCACGTGGCGTTATCTCTCTTCCATCTTGCACCTCCTGTTTTCCTCCATGTCTGGGTGGCAACTCCACCTTTCCTTCTCCCAGAGTCCTCTCTGTCCCTGGAAGCCTTGCCTTACCTCTTCCTGCCTAGCTGTTGGCCATTCAGCTCTTTATTAAATCAGTCACAGTGACACATCTTCACAGTGTACAAACATCCCACAACTGTTCACCAGCACTGTCTACCCTGGATTTTTCCCTTATAAGTCTTGTGGTATAATTGTGGACATTTGCTGGTTTGGTGTCTTGTATCTAAGAGGTACATTAAGTGATGAATCTCGATGTGTAAGGAGGGTGTGGGCACACATACCCACAGTGGCAGATGAACAGTGGGTGCCAGTCACTGTGTGCACATACCTTCATCCCCCTCACTTAATACAGAGTTCTGGATTTTAAATAATTATCCATAAAGGGTTGAGTAGGTGGTAATTACCATAAATTTCCCACAGGTCTTTCATTTCTAATTGAACTTAGCTCAGAAAGTGACTGATTTTGAGTGTAAAAGCACTAAATATTTCCCTCAGAATTTGGAGGTTTTTAAATGTTTAATTATTTTTTGCCTGGTTCTTTGTCTAGTTCATGAGAGTGTTAAATATTCTTTCTTGTTCTCACATAACATATTACACTAAAATGAAAAATCACGTTCGCGCATGTGCCCTGGTTCATAAGTGATGCAGCTCAGGTTTACAGAAGCTGCCAATGTAGCAAGCATGGCAGACCCTAAGGAGTCTGTGGTCTGGACGAGTCTCAGGGACCATCTCCTTTGTTGAGACGTTTAAAGACATCTGCTGCCCACGGTGAATGCTGTGCTTTTAATAAAAACTAGGAATTGAGGTTTTACCCTTTTTGGTCTTCCTTTCCCCTTCCACCCTTTCTGTTTCTGTGGCCCTCTGGCTGCTCCCCACAATACCACCAAGACAACAGTTAAATGTTCTAAGGTACCTTTGGATGTGTCCATTATGTGGGTTTTTGTCTTGTAATTTTTCAAAACTATTTTAAGGTTTTTTTTAGTTTCATTATTTTGATAAATTATTCATCTGGGTGTAGAAGTTTAGAGACGAACAGGTTATTAGTATTTCACCTGCTGGCATCCATGGGTACAGGGGAAATGGTGCCGCTGGCGTTCAGGAGGTAGTTTCTCTAGGTGTTAGCTGAAGGGTGGAAGGGAGAGAAGGAAGAGGGGCAGGCTGCGGGTCAGAGGAGAGTGGGAGGCCAGGGTTAAGCTGCAGGACTCTGAGGGATGGGCTGAACATTTAGCCTGAGGCAGAAAGCCTGTCTCTGTGCGGGGCGTCCTGGCATTGATTCTGACTGGAAAAGGGAAAGTGCGCAAAGTTCCTTGCTCGTAGTGGTTCTCGAGAAAAGGCAGAGATTCTTGCCGTCCTTGTTGGCGGTTAGGAACCTTTGAGAGCTCTGTTTCTGTAGGAATAGACACAGTCTTGACGTGTGAAATTATCTTGAAGACCAAAAGACTAAATTCAGAACTGGGTTGTTTCCAAGAATGTGTTAGCGTGCTTCCGTCCTGACGGCAGGGTAGAAGGGGTGCTGTTTCACATCCCTAAGAGAGAAGATGTGTTCAGTAAGCCTGATAGCCGTCATCACCTGGATGCACCCCGCAAAGCAAGTGTTGAGGTCAGTGTTTGTAAAGCCCTTTTGCCTCCACTAGCAAGCACTTTAAAGGTATTTTAACTCTCCATCTCCTGATAGTCATAGCTAGGAAATTTTATCAGGCCTGCAAAATTCAAGTCTCCTTTCTTTTACTACGTGTTTTACTTTAAAAACATGTAGCTTTCTTACTGGTTTAAACCAAGGACATCTGCCAGGTTTTTTCCCCAGTGTGACTGTCCCCTTTGGCTGTTTAGCCAAACCTGGTGTGTGTGTGTTCATGTGCATGTGTGTGAGTGTTCATGTTTGTGAGTTCACGTTCCTTCACCCCCTCCTTCTTATTAAACACATTTTTATGTAGAACATTAAAAACAAATGATTGCATCATTTCCTCCTTCTCTTTCCTTCCTCCAAACCCATCCATATAGCTCCTCTTTGCACTTCCAAATTCATAGCCTGTAGTAAGAAGGCGAGCAGGCTGCTTGTCATCCCAGCCACCCTTGGTTGTGTCCCGCTGCCCTGGTGCCCAGTTAGGCAAGTGGGCGGCGAGCCAGTTAGCTTACACCTGAAATAATTACACAGAAACTGTATTCATTTAAAACACTGCTTGGCCCATTAGTTTTAACCTCTTCTTGGCTAACTCTTACATCTTGCTTAACCCATTTCCATTAATGTATATCGCCACTTGATATACTGATGGCTTACTGGCATGAGTCTAACCAGCGTCCTTCTTGGGCAGAATCATGGCATCTGCCACACTTCCCTTCTTCCCAGCATTCTGTTCTCTTTTCCCCACCTGTCTAAGTCCTGCCCTATCAAAAGGCCAAGGCAGTTTTCTTTATTCACCAATGAAAGCAACACAAATACAGAAGAACCTCCTACACCAATGGCCTTTTTTTCCCCATTAGTTGTTGTTACATGCGTGCACACATTTGTGTGTCTGTGTATGTGTGTGTGTGTGCGTGACACTCTTCCGCAGGGAAGACTATTTCTCCCACTCTCGGTGGTCCTTACTGGCATTCCTTAGTTGCTTGAAGTTCTTTGAATAGGGCTGAGGCCTTCTGCACATTCTCTATCCATGTTAGCATGTCCATTGGTGCCGTCCATGTTCTGCTCATATATCCATGTTATCCACGTTAGCATGTCCGTTGGTGTCATCCATGATCTGCTCATTCCCTGTCTGTGTTAGCATGTCCATTGGTGCTGTCCATGTTCTGCTCATTCCCTATTCATGTTAGCATGTCCATTGGTGTCATCCATGTTCTGCTCATTCCCTATCTGTGTTAGCATGTCCATTGGTGCCGTCCATGTTCTGCTCATATATCCATGTTATCCACGTTAGCATGTCCGTTGGTGCCATCCATGATCTGCTCATTCCCTGTCTGTGTTAGCATGTCCATTGGTGTCATCCATGTTCTGCTCATTCCCTATCTGTGTTAGCATGTCCATTGGTGCTGTCCATGTTCTGCTCATGTTTGTTTTACTTTGTGCTGGAGATTTGGGCTAAATAGAGGCCTAGCTTGATAATATGTGTAGTTTACATAAGAATGGGTTGGTTCACCTGAGGAAATAGAAGTTAACATGCCAGAATTGCAGGACACCTGAGCTGTGGAGAAAATCTGCTATGTGTAATCTGAAGAACAAATAGTGCCCTTTGGGAGGGATGTTTTCTTAGTAGCCTGCTAATCTGTAAATCACATTTTTATTTGCTGTTACTGAGCAATCATGTTTTGACCTCTTTAAATTAAAAAAAAAACCTACTGACTTCTTAAATTTAATGTTTTAAAATAAAGATAATTTTATCACTAGTTTTTTATTATATTATCTGACATTTTGTAGGTGTTTGTCAAATGCAGACTAACTCAGTTTTAAAGCCACCGTTCATACTTTGGTGACTGGGGACCACTGTGAGCAGCTCTTGTAGGACGTTGGAGTAGTTAGTGGCTGAGGTCCGCTTTGTCACTGTGTCTCTGTTTTAACAGGTGGTCATGCTTGTCCTCGCTTGGAAATTGGATGCACAGAACATGGGCTATTTTACTCTGCAGGAGTGGCTAAAAGGAATGACCGCTCTCCAGTAAGTCCCGGGGCTGCCAGGGTCGCGGTGGTTAGTAGCGGGGGTAAGAAGATGGCTAGGGTACAGGAGGAGCTCTCCTGGTCTCCTCAGGTGCTTACCTCGCCCCTGGGAACTCAGGATGTGGTAGAGTCTGAGAGAAGAGAAGCCTGGTAGTGTGGCAAGCCTCCCTTCTGCCAGAGATGGAAGACACCTATCCTGGGGACAATAATGGGTGCCTTTTAGTAACTGAAGTTTTGTATATTGGTTGTGTGGCAAAGAGAGCATTAGTATTTTCCTGGAATATCTCTGGGAAGAGATAGGTCTGCCTTTTCCATGCATGCGAGCCATATATGTAATATAAAATTTTATAGTAGCCAAATTTTAAAAAATTGACAAGTTTCCACAGAGAAACCCTTCCCCTATAAATAAATAAATATTGACAGTTTCAAGCCTTTTTATTTAATCAAAGATACCCCAAACAATATTATTCTAATATATATCATGCTTAAAAAAATTAAGCTATTTTCTTTCTCTTTAATTTTTCAAAATTTAGTGTGTATTTCACAATTTCAGTCTATCCAGTCAGTCTTATTAACCATGTTGTACCCTTAGTCCAGATTAAGAAAAAACAATCAGTAGCTTTATGTATTTACTTTGTGTGTGTGTATGTGTGTGTGTGTGTGTGTGTGTGTGTTTGTGTGTGTGTAGGTGTGTGGGTTGCTTAGAGTTTCATTCAAAAAGACACATCATTCTACTAGCTAGGAGGGAGAGAGTTGTGGGGGGACCCCAATTCAGATGGTGTTGAAGATGAAGTGCTGGCTTTGACCTAAGAACCAGGAATGTTTTTTTCTTTCCCCTTAACTAGGAATAATAGACTTGACTTTTGCTGGATTAAAGTTGTAACTGAAATGGTTTCCTGATTTTATTTAAACCATGGTGGGTTTGTCGGCTTTACTATCACTGTCCTGTTGATACCAGCCTGCACTGCATATTCTGCCTTCATAACTCATGCCCTCTCTCTGCTGTTTTCTCATCTGAACCTCACGGTGTAAGACATGCCTGGCCTTATTTTGACTATGGCACAGATGAGGAAACTGAGGACTGAAGGAGAAATATAATCAACTCATGAAAGTAGAGTGGGAAGAAAAGCCAAGACGTTTGTCCTAACACACAACCTTGCTCTTGAGCGTGGCCTGTGGCAGAGGACCGTTAGGCGGAAGTTACCATCCTTGTACAGATACACAGTCCTTGCCTGTGTGCGCTACAGTTTTGAGGTGCTGGCCTCTGAATCCCCTGGATGGTGCTGTCTTTCATGGTGGAGAAGGCCGCCGCAGGATTTTGAAGCCTGCTGACTCGTCATTTTCCTTGCTGCCTTCTGAGAAGATTATCTCACAGCTGTTCTTTTGAAGTGTCCTTGTGACGCGAACGCATGGCCATGTCACGATTCGGCGTCAAGGCTTCAGAGGCAGCAGAGGCATCTTTCAGGTCCAGTTTGTACTTAGGGGAGAAGATGCCCTTTTATTTATTTATATAAATAAATTCTTACTCATGCCAGGCCTTGCCTGTGTGTTTGAGTGCTGTACTTTCTGTAAGAGGCCCATGTCTCCATCCTAAGGGGACAAGGGAGCCCACAAAACTCTTAGCTGTGAATTCTGGTCTGTGGTGTGGTGCACTTGGTGATGACTTCTCGAAGGTGGCGAAGACCTAATCCTAGAAATTCAGGGTTCAGTGATAGTATGACTCACTGTGAAAGTGGAGGAATCTGCTCTCTCTCTCTTTTGTGGTATAAAATTTGGAGACTGGTTTCCTTATCCAAGATGGAGGTAATCATTTAGGATAGAATTACTACAATCTAAAGTTTTTAAGAACCTTCCTATGCAGGAAACATTTGAATGGCACTGAAATGCCAAGTGCCACATCCTGGGCAAAGGAAACCGGTGAACAAGATCAAGATTCTATCTCAGTGGTTCTCAACCTGTGGGTCACAGTCCTTTTGGAGGGCAGGTTGAATGACCCTTTCACAAGGGCCACCTAAGGCCATCAGAAAACACAGATATTTACACTACGATTTTGCTACAGTAGCAAAATTACAGTTATGAAGAAGCAATGAGAATAATTTTATGGTTGGGGTCACCACAATATGAGGAACGAAGGGTCGCAGCTCTAGGAAGGTTGAGGACCACTGTTCTGTTGCATTGCCGTGATCTGACAGGTGTGGTGCTTTAAATGAGAATGTGCCCCACAGCCTGTATATTTGAATACTTGGTCCCCAAACTGGTGGCACTGTTTAAGGACATTTAGGAGGTATGGCCTTGCTGGAGGAAATATGTCACTGGGGTAGGCTTTGAGATTTTATAGCCTGCCTTGCTTCTCATTAGCCTCGGCATTAACAGAGTTCAAGCCCCTTTCTGGCCAGACTGGCTCGGTTCTGTCTTCAGCTCCAGCCGTCTTCCCACTCCTTTCTTCCTGCTCCCTTGACTGTAAATGTAGCAAATGCAGTGGGCAGTAACTGTGCCTCAGCTTGAACATCACACTGCCTTTACGTTTCCTGTTAGACAATATAGACCGTTACTTTGGAATTCAACCCTACTCAGGTTTTTAGGACGTTTCCTTGGCAAATATAGATGATTGTCTCCAGTCCAGTTCCCAGAGCTGTCTGTGTCCACCCCCCCACCCCACCCCCAAGAGCTGGCAAGGACAGACTTTCCTGTGTGCAGCTCTGTTGGCACTCTCTTCTTCTATGCTTTGGGTCAGGATCACCCACTAAGGTCTGTCTGTGGCATTCTAGGACGTTTCCTAACCCCTGGCTTTAAACCCTTCTACATTCCTCTAGTAAACCCATCCAGAGACATCTGAACCACAGTGTTAGGTGCTCAGCTTTGTCCATCTTCCTTTTGGTTCAGTTCAGGACTCCAGCGCATGGGGTGGGGTGGGGGTTTGTCCCTGGGTCAATGCTCTCTGGAAATACCTTCCCAGGCACTGAAAGTTATGCTTCCTAGGTGATCCTAAGTGTAGCCAGGGTGACAGTGAAGGGAACTGTCACCAAGACAAAGTCCATCAGGGGCAGGGCTTGGAAATAACACTTAGAGGTTCAGAAGTAATAGTCACTCTACTAGGTGAATCAGCTGAGTCCTGTTTATAAGATAGCTTTACCAAGGCCACAGGAAACCGCAGGGGACCGCACTTGTGTAACCCAATGGAACGCAATCTGTCTTTTATCTGTTACTGCTTTTGTCATGTCTTAGATTTCTGTTTAGAGATCTGTTTTTTAAGAAATCTGTCTTAGACTTCTCCTCCTGGTTTTAGTCATTTTCTTCTTTGTTTTTCTAGACAGGGTTTCTTTGTGTAGCCATGGCTGTCACAGCTGGCTGTGTAGACTAGGCTGGTCTCTAACTCAGAGATCTGCTTGCCTCTGCCTCCTGAGTACTTGGGAGTAAAGGCGTGCGCCACCACTGCCTGGCTGGTCATTTTCATTTTGTTAAATCTGCCCCATAAAATGCTTTAGACTGAAGTTGCAGCTCATGTACGTATGATACAAGCCTGTGTTTATACGCAGAGATACACATTTTACTTCACTCACATTCCTCTAGCACAGCACCAGACACGGAGCTGCTTATAAACAGTGGAGGTTTAGTTCTTACAGTTCTGGAGGGAAGCCCGGGCCAAGACTCCAGCGGCTCTGGCACCTAGCAACGGCTTGGTTTGGCTGGTGGTGTGTATTGTGGGCGCCTTACGCTGCCATGTGCTCACAGGTGGTTAGGGCAAACAAGCTGCTTTAGGCTGCTTTGTTAAGGATGTTAATCCCATTCATAAAGGTTTTGCCTTCATGACTCAGTCACCTCCAAAATTTTAAAAATAATGGTTTTATTTACTTGTTCAGAGTCCTAGGAACCATTTATACAGTAAATATTATTCTGATCATTGCCATCCACTACTGTTCCCACCGTCCCTTGGTGCCCTCACTCCGTCTCCCACCTAGCTTCACATCCTCCCTTTTTTCCTATTATTTTTTGGTTATTAATAACCCCTGAATCTAATTAATTCTTCCTTTTGTGCCGAAATGTGAGGCTGTCCACTGAGCAGGATGTCCCACATTTTTATACGATTACCTGGGGGTTGAGATTCAGCATACAGCTGTGTGAGTGGGAAGGCAGGGGACCAGGGAGAGACAGCAGTGATATCTTGGGTAAAAGTGGCCAGCTCTTAGGAGGCTGTCGCCCCATGGTGGGACTGCGTTAGAGCTAGAAGTGCCTTAGCTTGGAGAGGGGTTAGATCAGTGGCCAGTTTTGTGTAAAACTAAAAAGGTGGCCTAGAAAAATAGCTTGGACTAAGTGAAGGGATTCAGGCTTTGAGGGGGCTGTAGAGAGAGCAGTCTGTACTTAGAAGTGTGTTTCACTCACTGAATTTTGTGACTTTTATCCTGTATATACAGTTAAGGTGGAAATATGGCCACTTGTAGAAAACTCTCCGGGTTGAGCATCCAAAGCTCCCTTACCCATATAATCTTACTCTGAAAGGGTCCTTGTTGAATGGCCACTAGATGGCAGCCCATTGTTCCAGGCAGGGTGCGCTTGTCTCCTTAGTGGCATGTGTTCTGAGTTCACAGGGAAGCGCCTGTGTGGCAGAATGTACCCTGCTGGATACATGAGGTGGAATTCTGTATGTGCATTTGATTTTTATCGCATTTAAAATAAGAGATTCGTTCATTTCTCAGAACTGGATGTAAGTTCCAGGTGTCTTTCAAACAGGGCATCTTTAGGGATGCAGAGGTCACGCCCAGGCTGGGCGCAGATCCTGTGTTTGGTTTCACTGCTGCTCTGCCCAGCACCCAGGGCTACTTTGTTTTCCGGTTCTTGTGCCTGGATTTGTGAAAATGCCTGGGACTAAACTAAACAGTCCATTTCAGTCTGGCCCTTGGGTTTCCTTTCCAGTGAAGAGTAAACTTGTTTTAGATGTACTGGCTTCCTCTTCTGTAAGCCACTGCCGTTTTTAATAATGCTATTAATTTTTTCTTTAATAAGACCCTTGTTCTGCAGTAGTACATCCAATGCCAACTAAGCCAGCTGCCACTCCTGCATCCCAGACATACCTACCCCTGTGCTGCCTTGGGTATTTTTCTCATCTCTGCCATCCTCGCTTGGGTTCTGACACTAGGTCTATAGTTAGACTCTCAGCATCTCGACTCTTCCTGCCCCCACACTCTTCAGAGATTCCCAGGGCTGTTTAGAGTGCAAGTCTGACCTCTGTCATGGTGGGAGGTGGCCTCTGTTGTTTGTAGGACCCAATGTAAAGCCTCTCACAGGGGACCACGGGAGACTTACAGGTCTGACCCTCCTCCTCCTTTCCCTGTGCACTTCCCCTCCGTTTATCTTCTCTAGCCACGGTGCATTGTTTTTAAGCTTTAGGACTTGCCAAGTTCCATTTGCCACTGGTCTTTTGCACATGCCATCCCTGACATCTGGAGAACCCTACTTCTCCAAAAACATGCGCCTAGTTCTTGGGTATTTCTCAGCTTTCATGTTAGTCCCTTGAAGAAACTTTTTTCTCACTTCTAAAATAATCTAATTTTAATATTTTATTTTTTGACATCAGGAAGAAATATGGGACATTCTAGATTGTTCAGTTCTTGAGAAGTAAATCCTCTAGTTTTGGGATTCTAGACAGTATTATTTTAGTAGAGAGATGCAAGACTCACTTGTCTTTGTACTTTGCCACCAAAACGGAGCTTTTGCAGATTTTACTAACAACAAAGTAGTGTGCTGTATTTTGAACTATATTATAGTTTTTAAAGTAAGCACTCATTTGATAATAATAGTTTATATAGTATCTATTCTAGCAAATAAATAAAGGCTCTGCAGAGAGACATAAGAAGCCACCCTCAGCATCGGACAGCTTTAGTGTTGCTGGAGAAAGGGAGCTGGTGTGTGCGGGCACACGGTCACGGTGCATGTGGAGGTCTACTCTAGACAGTCAGGAGAATGAGCCACGGTAGCCATCCTTCTGGTTTTGAATGAGTGAGTTTATTAAGTATAGCATAGCAACATCAGCGAACCATCTGGCGGGACTGACTGGGGAAGCCATTTTAAGCAGCCCGCGGAGTTCCTGATAGACAGAGTCCCAGGCAGAGAAGTCCCCTTAGACGACACTTCCATAACAAACCAGCAGGAAAGTTCAGTCAGGCTTGTGGCAACCCAGCAGCGCTGCTAGAGTTTCTGATTGGATGGTCCAGGCAGAGCAGTGTCCCTCCGGTGGACTTCCAAGTGAAAGAACAAACAGACACCTCATCAGATCTTCTGGAAACAGACTGGACTGGAGAATTGAGGAGGTCAGCTGGAGTCACCCGTCCACCTTGAGTTGTGTCCTATCCTGAGCTTTCAGCTTCTCCCTCACCACCTCCTTTCCCTCACTTATTATAGGGTAACCCGTGGTAACCCCTGGTGGAAGGAAGTGCTTTTTGCCTTCCAGCCCCCCCCCCCTTTTTTTTTATACTTGGCCTGTTCTGTTGTTCTCCTTAGTCCCTGTCACAGTTGGGGATGGGCAGGCACATCCATGCCCTGACAAGCATGACACTTGACATAAAGTCTGTTTGAGTGAGGGCTGGGACCAGAGGACAGTCAACCCCTCTTCCAGAGCCAGCTTCTCAGTGAGTTCAAACAGTACAGGACAGCTCACCAGTAGAACACAAGGTCAGAGGAGGACTTTATGAGTCGATTCTTGGTTCTGTTAAGTGACTAGGGATAGAACCTGGGTCACCAGACTTGTGCCACAAGTGGCCCACCCCCACATCCCCTGCCAGCCATCTTGTTGGCCTGGTTCTCATCTTTAAGGCTTATGTGTTGCAAAGAGAAAGTTAATTTGTAAAAAATAACTAATTAGCGTGCTTCCTTATCAAAAGTATAAACACTGTCGCTCACTGGTAAAAACTCGTCATCGTCAGGGTTCCCTTGAGAAACAGCTGTTTTCAAGTCTGGGGCTGGAACATTCTGTGCCAGAGAGCAAGGAAATGCTCAGAGATTGGTAGAGGCATGTCAGGAGGATGCAGACAGGGTCAGTGACACCCACCCCCCGTCCAAACTGGGACTGCTTGTGCATTGCAGAGAATAAAGACAGCAGCAGATGGAACATGCTCAGCTTCATGGAACATGCTAAGTCCACAGAGAGACAGAAAGGATGGTATAGCCCAGAGCTCCTCACAGGGTCTCAGGTCAGGAACTTTTGCTCTGCACCTTTGGGTTTGACCCTAGCAAGGCTATAAAACAGCTGTGTGTAGATGAGTTGGGGTGTGGAGTGGCCATCCAGCACTGCTGCCCATGCTGGGGTGGGGCACAGGGGTGGCACTTGGAGTCTCTACCAGGTGCAGTCACTAGGGACCATAGGAAAGCACCAGCAGAAGGCATGAGGGGCCTTCACTGATGTACCTGAATGTCACTGATTTGCAGTCCAGATCAGTGTCACTACACTAGTCCATCCTTCTGATCTGGAAGTGGATTTACAGCCTACTTATGGGGATGTTGAGGCATCAGAAAAACAGCAAGTTGGGGAAAAAAATGATGAACTGTGTAATCAACAGTCTTGATATGTCATCACACAGACCATTTTGTATTTCAAAGCTAGGGAAAGGACTTTAAAATGGACACTCTGGGGCTGGGGAGAAGGCTCGGTTGATTTGCTGCACATTGCAGTAGGGTTGGGTTGCTCCTCAGACCCCATATAAAAGGTCAAGCATAGTGGCATGTACTTGGAAATCCGACACAGGGAGATGAAGAGAAGTGGGTTCCCTGGGGCTCCCCGATAAGCCAGCCTAGCTTACTCAGTAGATTTCTGGCTAAAGAAGATCCTGTCTCCAAAAGCAAGGTGGACACCTGAGAAATGATGACTGAAGCCAACCTCTGGCTCCTACATGCATACACATATGAACACACAAATAAATTCTAAGTGAAGAATCTGGTGCTTACTTCTCCCCCCAGCCATACACATTAATTTCAGCAACAGAGAACAGCTTGAGGTGGCAAGCCTCCTCATGGTATTCCCTGGAAAGACTTGGGGATACAGTGCCATGTTCCCATCAGCAGCACGCATAACCACGGGGAACTTACCTGACAGAGTGGCGGGCTACCAAGACAGCTAGAATGGTCTCTAAAGCAGCTACAAGGGCACTTTGTCAAGCAGCTGGAGATGGTACAGCTTGTGTGCTTGCCAGCCGAGAGGTGTTGGCAGGACACTGAGGTGGCATGAGGGTTGATGGGAAGTGGCATCGGGCTTTCAGGTGGCACAGCACAAGGCACACGCCCGTGAGAGGAGCGTAAATGTGAAGGGTGTGTGTACATGTGTGCTTGGTTGCTGTGCATCCACTTTTCTGTGCCTTTAGCACTTACTGAAAAGTGCAGAAAGCAACTGGTCATGATGGACACAGTCCAGCTTCTGGCTTTTTTATTCTTTTGGTTTTATATTACTCCAATTTTTTTAAAAAAAAGCAAGCAAACACCCACTCAGGTTGTAATTTGCCTTTATTCTGTTTCCTAGATGTGACACAACAGAAAAACTCAGAGCTACTTTGGATTACTTAAGATCATTATTAAACGATACAACAAACTTTAAGCTCATTTACAGATACGCGTTTGACTTTGCACGGGTGAGTTCTCTGGAACCTGTCCAGATGTCCCCCCTCCCCACCCCTCTTTTATTGCCTTTGGAGATTTGCTTTTTACAAAGACCTTGAAAAGTTACTCCCAGGGCATGAGTAGGTTTCTAATGCTTTGAAAAACTGATTCTGGGCAAAGGTGTGCGTTAGCTAAAAACTTCAGTGGCTGCCATTCCGAAATCCAGCTCCTGTGTCTGGCTGAGGAGTAAGCTGTATAGGAGCACACGATATCAGAAAGGTCAGATAGGTTTGAAAGGCTGTCCATTCTCACACGACAGACCTTTGCCCCTCGAGGGACTAGAATACTGATCATACCTAATCCAGTCTCGCTTGGAAACTGTTACTGTATTTGGAAAGAATGTGAATTCAAACCAAGGCTGATTTCCTGTTTGTTTCTTTAGTGATTCAAGTCCAAGTTTGTGGCAGGTTCCCCGGGGTGGGGGTGGGAGGTGGAAAGTCTGCTGTTTGTTTCCAGAGACCCGGCTACAGCCCTTGTAATTGTGCTTTATTCCAGATTAGTGTTTTCTGTGTGTTTGTATGTTTGCTGGGTTCATTTGGTTAGACTTTACTTGGCTGCTTTCTTAATAGTTCTGTTTGTTTTTTAGTAGAGTGAGGAGGGCTTCTTCATTTCTCTGTGCTCTTTTTTATTCTTCACTCGTTGGCTCTACCAGTTTAGCACCAAAAATGTATTTCACGGTGAATTATAGTTTGTCTGCAGTGGTACATTAGTACTGCTATGTGGAGCCCTAGTTCATGTCATACTGGTACTGCCATCTAATGAAGTCACCGTGTGCATGGAATTAACTGATGCTAGAAATGAAGAGATGAGGTTCACATGTAATGTTTGCTGGAACGGCATTTGTGTAACTATATGTAGGAGGTAGAGGCCAGGTACCTTGATTATCCTTGAACTAGCTTTGTAGACCAGGCTGGTCTTGAACTCACAGAAATCCGCCTGTCTCTGCCTCCTGAGTGCTGGGATTAAAGGTGCACGCCACCACCACCCGGCTCCCCTGGATTTTTATAATACGTGTTGAGGTCTCTTCAGGAATATCCTAAGTTTCTACATACAAGTCAACTCTTTCTGGCTTCCTGCTTAGGTGTTAGAATTCTCTTAGCTGTGCTCAGTACTTTAGATTCAAGTCTCACTGCTTGTTCCTGGCTTTGGCCATTCTGGCTCAGTCACTGAGGTCCACCTTGCAGGAGCTCTTTGGGTCTTCTCTTTTTTGGTGCTTCCATCACTACATGTATGTTAGTATGTGCACCCTGGTGTGGATGATGCAGTTGCCCCATGACAACCAGGTGTTTTATCCACTTCATACAGGAGGTGGGCCGGAGGCAAATGGAGAGGTTGACCTCTGTCATGTTGTTAATAGACAGTAGATCACACTGAAACAGAAGACTTAACAGAGAACTTGAATCTGTGGCTTCCTCCAGCCCCAGATAACTATGTCCCAAGCTGCTCGCCTCGTGATGTCTCTGTGGCTCGCTGAGCTTACTGCCTTACCCTCCAGCCTGTCTGCTTTCTGCTTCTGCTCGTGGTCAGCCGTTCTCCTCACTGTGGGCTAGGCCGTTCTCCTCACTGCGGCCTGGGCTGTTCTCCTCACTGCGGGCTGGGCCGTTCTCCTCACTGCGGGCTGGGCTGTTCTCCTCACTGCGGGCTATTCTCGGAGTCCTGTTTGTGCTCTTACATTCTGCACATTTCCAGGCTGGGCCACTGTGTCCTGCAGGATTCGTGTCACAGTCACTTACGCAGCCCCAATGATTGCTTGACATTGGTGTTTCGGTTCAGGCTCTTCATGCTCCCGGTAGATTGAGGACCGTGAATTTTATGTGTGTTCAGCAGAGTTCTTTGCTTTTAAGGAACATCTCAATAGATACTGGTGAACTTTCCTTTTTATATGATGATGAATACCAACTACTCATATTTTATCATTTAACAACCGACGCCATTCAGTCCAGCCTGAATAAACACTAAGGTGAACTTATTAATAAGCCTTTATTTTGTTTAGCTATGTCCTATGAGTTTTGGGAAGTTTCATTGTCATCTACATTTGGTTAGAATATTTCTAAGTTTTGTTTTGATGAGCACTTGCTATGTAACCTAGCATCTTGTAACCCTCCTCCCCCTCCGTCTCAGCCTCTCTCCCTTGTGATTTCTTTTTGACACAGTGACCATTTGGAAATATGTTCATTATTTTTCAGATGTTTGGGGTTTCCCAGCTAATCTTTGTTTTATGGATACCTAGTTTTATTCTGTTGGTTTGAGAACTACAGTTTTAGTCTGTTTGATATATGGTCCAGTATATGACCTGCTCTGATAGTGTTTGTCACGTGTGTCCCTATTGCCTGGTGACTGTTAGTTAGGTCAGTTTGGTTGATTGTGTTCGGGTCTTTACTGACTGCTCTCTGTTGCTTCCATAAACTGAGGAATATTGAATCCCTCAATTTTAACATACTCTGTCACCTCTTCTTCTTCTTCTTCTCTCTCTCTCTCCCTCCCTTCCTTCCCCCCTCATATATTTTGAAGCTCTGATGTTAGATTTAGACATTGCTATGTCCTCCATGAACTGACTGCTTTGCATTGTGAAGTGTGCCTGTTCCTTATTCCTAACTTACTTCGTGAGAAACGCAGCCCCTCCAGCATTCCTTCGATTACAATCTACATGGCAAGTCGGTCCTTCCCCTCCCTTTAACCTGCCGGCATCTTTGTATTCAGAGTGGGTTTCTGAAAGATGACGTGCATGTGGGTATGGCAGAGCATGTCTTAAAGATGCTGATGCTGCATCTGATGTGAGTGTTACTAAAGTTATTCCCCGTTCGTCCGACCTGTTCTTCAAAGGAAAGAATATTGTCGTTGTTATACCTCATCCTCTTCCCATGCCTCCTTTAGGACTGAGGTGGGGTTTTCTGCTTGTTGTGAGTCTTATTTCTCCCATTCTTTATTACCTATATCTCTTTGTATTGTTGTCGTATTGGATGCTGCTCACCCCAGGCCTTGCCGTAGGCTTTTGAAGGTTTGCAGTCTTCAGTGTTGTTCGTGTGTAAAGCTATGAGAACCTTACAAAGATGCACTCTCTCTTTACCCGCCATACTTTGACTCACACTGTGAGTCTCCCTATCATTTTGTTTTGACAGGCGAGTATGTCTGTTATAGGTAACCAGGTTGACGCTGCTTCTGAGCTCTTTCCTCTTATGCAGACCAGTTTCTAATACCATTTTTCTTTTGCCGAACCAGACTTCCTTAGCAGTCCTTTCAGGTCAGAGCTGCTGTGGAGGAAGAGGAGGAAGAGGATTTCACTAAGCTGCTTCTCTGGGTACACACTCGGAGACTGACACTTTGCCCTTCCTGTGGTGTCTTTCTGTCATCTTCAGCACCGTAGCCTCTGGTGTCATTCCCATCTTTATTTTTTGAGCATATTGTCCGTTTACTGAGATAGTTTTCCTCTTTCCTGTGCTTCCCAGCAAGTAGTCCGTGATGCTCCCAGCATGATCCTGCTGGCTATTGTTCTGATTGGGATTTGTTGGGTTTTTTGAATCTGTGGGTTCATAGTTTATATTAAACTGGAAAATCTTTTTAAGTGTTACCCTTTAAATGTATTTTACGTTCTCTATCTTTCTTCAACTACGAGATGTTTGTTATGTTTCTTGATACTGTTCCACAGGCCACTGATAGCACATTATGCTCATTTCAGAGTTTTATTGCTGTGTCCCCGTTATCTTCTCTTTCCTTCGGTCTTCTGTTAGCGTCCTTCATTGCAGAGACTATTTTTTCATTTCAGAAGCTCCATGGTTTTAATGCCTTCCATTTTCCTCTTCCTCAGGACAGTGTCCCCGTACCTCCTCAAACACCTAGAGTTTGGTTACTAGAAACACTTGACAGCTTTATCTGCTTTTTCCAGTACTTCATTTCCTGGTACTGTGGTGGGCACGGTTCTCTTAATGGTGACTCTTGCTGTAGAGTGTGGTCACTGCCCTGGTAGTTGCCTTGGAGTGTGATGTGAGTTCTGTGTTGGCTGCTGAGTTTGCCTTTCCTTGCCTCTCTAACTGGAATCGGTGTGGCTTTGAAGGGGTGGTCCAGAGCAGCCTTTGTCCTAGCAGCGACTTGGTGTGTCAAGGCAGAGCCTTCTCAGTGCCCAGCGTGAGCACTTCCCAGGCTGGTCATGGAAACACACGCCCCCATCTTCAGTCCTCAGTCCACTCATTTTCTACTTAGTTCCCATAGTCCTTCTGGAGACCAAGAAGTGTGTGGCCAGAGACCAGAGGAGAGGGCTTAGAGACTTCCAGGCTTGGTGTTGTGCCTCTTGGCTCCCTTTCCTTCTTCAGCCTCCAGACTTTTCTCTAACTCAGGAAAACCCTTGGGCTCTGATTGAGTTTCCTCTTCCTTTGCTGGGGCCTGGAAAGCACCTCCATGGTGAAGGTGTGTGTAGGGCTTCCCTCGTTTCCTCATGGGAGGTTAGGGTCTATGTTCAGAACGGGAGAGCAGGCACTTCTATCTTCTTTCAGTTTCACAAAACAACCAGCTGTAGCGGGCTTCCTCGGACCATCAGCTCCCAGTCACTGTTTGTTACGAATGTTCCACCTTAGCTTAATACTTGTCCCACCAGCTCTTACCACCTGTTTCTCTTCATTTATGTTTTTTCCTCAGGGCTTTTTACCTTTCTTTCAGTCTGTATGTCCTAGTCCATGTCTGTCTGTCTGGTGCTGTGTATCTCCTTCTCTTTCTCCCTTCTCTAGTTCTCTGTCTCTTCCTCCTACTTAGTCTCTCTGCCCACCAGCCCTGCCTATCCCTCTACTGCCTAGCTATTGGCTGTTCAGCTTTTTGTTAGACCAATCAGGTGCCTTAGGAAGGCAAGGCGAAACGACACATTTTTATATAATTAAAACAAATGCAGCATAAACAAATGTAACACATCTTTGCCTAGTTAAACTAATACCCCATAACAACAAACCTCTTTCTCCTACTGTCTTTTTTATTTACCTGCTAGAAAAATAACTCCTAGGAGTAATGTTATAATTAACACAGAAGATCTTTTTTATTGCAGTTTCAATGAAAATTGAAATACTCGACAATGTTAATAGTATCCTATTGATAAACAACTGTACATTAAGTATTCTGAGTGATACTTTAATATACTAGAAAGGGACTATAATACAGTGGCTCTCAACCTGTGGGTCGTGACCTCTTTGGGATTTGCAAGCAACCTTTTCACAGGGATCGCCTAAGACCATTGGAAAACACAAGTGTTTATATTACAATTCATAACAGTAGCAAAATTACAGTTATGAAGTAGCAACAAAATAGTTTTATGGTTGGGGGTCACCACATCATAAAGAACTGTATTAAAGGGTCGCAGCGTTAGGAAGGTTGAAGACCATTACTATAATATTAGAAAATGATAAAATGATTCTTTTGACATCTCTTCACCAAAATTGGAGTCCCAGGGGAATCATTTCTCTCACTTTTAAAACTTGGCTCTGAAGAGATAGTCTGTCGGTTAAGAATGCTTATTCTTCCTCAGAATCTGGGTTTGGTTCCCAGAACCCACATGGCAGCTCACAACTACCTATGACTCCAGTTCTTTGGGTTCTGATGTCCTCTTCTGCCCTCTGAGGCCATTTGCACACATGTGGTACACATATGCACATGCATGCAAACACTAATAGACATAAAATGTCTAAAAATAAAATTAAAGATTTGCAGCCAACTAGAAATGAATCCAGCTATAAGTTTGTATTATTTTCCTCTGAGTCTCACTTTTCCATAGTTTTGTAGATGTCATACAATTATGATACTTCAGAGGTCGCCTGGTGCAGTCTTGTCAGTACTAGGTGATGAAGTAGTGTCAGACTAGAGGGAGGGAGCCTTTGCTCTGCCGGTCCTTTCCATAGCGCCATGCTGCCCTTCCTGACTCTCTGTGCTTTGACCAAGTTTGCCTGCTTGTGTGCCTGTGAGAGGATACCAGATCCCCTGGACCTGGAGTCACAGACAGTTGTGAGCCGCTAAAAGAGTGCCGGGAATTGAACCTGGGTCCTCTGAAAGTGCTCTTAACGGCTGAGCCATATTTCCAGCCCTCCTCTGGGGTCTTATAAAGGGAAAAATAAAGGAATAAAAAACACAAAGTCTGCAACAGTTCTCTTCTGTAACTGGAACTTTTTCTTAGTATTTCCTGCATAAGATTTCTCCCTTGGTGTAAGTCGTGGTTCTTATAGAACTGGCACCATGCAGCCTCCTCCCAGTTGACAGTGTTTTCCCTCAGTTCCCTTGGGCTTTTTAAGATGGCACCTTACAGACTGATCCCAAACAACTGGTCCTTCCTGCCTTAGCCTCCCAAAGAGCTGCAATTGCCTGTGCCACTACAGATGGCTTTGGTTCATTTTGAAAAGGACCTGGTGAAAACAACTTGCTATTGGATGAAGAAAATGAGATAAAAAGCTAAGTAGAGTAATTTTTCATTTTGATGTGAGACTAGTCAGTACAAGTATATTTGGCTCTTTTATGTTCTCCCTAAGTGGAGGCAGGCTGCTGTGATCAAAGTCGGGAGGGTTGGCATTGTGAGCACTGAGTAGAATCTGGATGCTGTTAGCAGTAGTGGCAAAGGCCAGGTAAGAGCAAAGGCTGTGAGTTTGCAATGTGTCCAGCGTCCCCCAAGGCAGGGCTCCCTCCGGCAGAGCCTTCCTGCCCTGGCGCAAAACAGCCACGGCCTCAAGAGAGAAGTGTGTCCAACCTGGAGCCCAGGAGTTTGGAGGGGCCTGGTGGGGGTAATGGGGATGCACTGAGGGGGCACTTGGAGGGAGTAGGCTTGGGGCAGACCTTGAGTGTGAACCTGCAGGTTCTACCACCACCAGCTGCCACTCAGCGTCCCTGGGTGAGTCTCGGGGATGAGAGCGGTGTCTATGGTGTCTATCCTGATCGCGGTCATGAGTTGAATGAGTCTGATTGTAAAGGTTGGAAATACATTCACAGAAGTGGAAGTAGCTGTGGGTCCTTCTCTGACACAGGCCTCAGGAAAGCGTCACTGTTTGCCAAGAGAGCAATGCTCACAGGGTCTATTTGACCAGACCCAGTGGTAAGGGAGGGAGGCAGTGCCTGCTGGAGGCGAAAGTTGAGCTTACGTGCCTTTCAAGCATTGTGATCTGTAAGCTAATGTTATTGGCTCAGTTCTAAGCATAGTTCTTTTTAGTTTATTTCTTTCAGGTTTGTGACTTGTGTGTGTGCCTTTTAAAAACATTCCACTCAAAAAGAAAACAAAACAAAACTGAGTTGTCATATCTTCAGGTTTCATAAACTGAGTCACAGTAGTGAGGATGTTTTTGAGGTCTACCAAGATCTCTGTTTTCATCTTACATTTATTTCTTGGCTGTACAAGTTGGGCTGTTTCCCCCGCCCCCAGGCCAGTCTAGATGAGATTGGTCTTTATTTCAGTCTCTGATTTCATATGCCAATCTGTAGCCTGGTCCCGCCACTCATCTTAGGAGTCATGGCTGCTTCTGTGGTTTTTTGAGTCCAGTAAGCCTCTTAAAAAACTTTGAACTTTTTTTTCACTGATGATTTTATCTTTTCATTGTAAGTTTAATAACCCAAGACTTTTTTCCCCTGTCTAAATCTCAAGCCATTAAAACGTGGAACCTGGTAAAAGGCAGCCGGGGAGCCTGTTAGAGGCCTCTGATAAAGCAGTACAGAACACATCAAGCTTTGAAGGGATTTTTGTAAAACTGTAACATTGGAGTTACTTTTACTTCCTTAAGATTCTTTGTTTCAGTTTGTGGTAAGTTCTTTGTGCCACTTGAAAAAAAAAATAATTATCACACCTAACAAGAGGGTCTGCCCAGAGGTGCTCTACACAATCAAGGCACCTTACAGTCCCACCTCAGCAAAACCTGGTTATTCCTGGCATCTGCCATCAGTGTTCGGCTTCTGGAGTGCGTTCCTTCCAGGCAGCATAGCGTCTTGGACTAAGTTTCTGAGGTTGAGGGCTGCTGGAGAGCTTGGCGCTGTGCAGCCGCTGGTTTATTCTCTGAGGAAGATGGGATCCTGTTAGAGTTGAGCGTGGGGAGGGGCATTCAGACCTGCTGTGTTTCTGTTACTTGAAAAATTACTCTCTTGTATTAGAAAGTTAGTGTTCACAAAGCATTTGGGTCTGGAGGTGGGTGGGGAGAGAGGAGAGTGTGCTTCCTTCTCCTTCCGCCCTGTTGTGCCTCCTGGGATGTGACTGAGGGCCATCTCGGAGCTGTCACCTTCTATTCTGACCTGTCTGCCTCTGCTTCTCTGTGTCCAGGAACACTCAGACCCATGGCTACTATACTACTTTATTCCCTTGCCAAGAGCTCTTGGATGTCCCTGCTGTGTTCCTTGAATTTGAAAGCCCGTTTATGCTGAGGACTGCCTAGTGGCATCCTGGCAGAACCATTTCATTTGGATCAGGAGCTCCCTCACATGGTGTGACTTCAGGGATCATTGCTGTCGCGGGACCCCCAGGAGTGTCTCTGTTTCAGTTCTTGAGAAGGCTTTTGCTATGGCCCTTCACCATGGCGTTTCCCCGGACCTTTTGATGTTTACCACTTTGGTTACTGCATTTGGCCACAAGGCCAGCATGCGCACTGTCGGTTGTCAGTGGGAACTATTCAGGTGGTGAGTGCATCCATAATATCTCTCTCTTATTTGCTAGGCAGAAGATGATGTTAGTGATTGGGAGCTGCTGGCTGCACCCTGCACAGCAGGAGTGAGCAAGTGCTGTTCAGCTGTCCTCGTGTGAGTCTCATGCCCTCATGCCTTCCTTCCCTGAGTAAAGTTTGTCAGGCGGTTGCAACGTTGCAGAGTCTGTCCAAGTCTTCTGTACCTTTTTTTAATTTTTGTGCGTCTCCTGTATGACAAGGCTATTGATGATGAGAGAAGTCACAACTTAGTTCAAGATCAGATGAGACACTGGGGGCAAACGAATGCTTATAAACTTCAGCAAAAGGGAACTTTGTAGAGTGCCAGTGTGGTCAGGTGGTGCCGAACGCGATTTTGCTAAATGGACTTTGGCTAGATCTTGTGGTCCCACATGTGTTTCTCAGTACCTTACTATTTTTTTGTGGCTTGCTGCATGGCACAGCGTGCTGTTGCTGTCTGCCACACCCACTTTTCAGGCTAAGTGATGTTTTGTATTCACTTCTGCAGTGCTTCATAGAAGCAGAAATACAGCACACCTGCGAGGGGCGGTGGAAGACTGCCCGTCTCTAGGTCACCTCTGCTGTCCTCTTCCCCTGACAGCTAGTGCTGCCAAGACCTGATGGACCTTCTGCTTCGTCAAAGGATAGGCAGAGAACATTGTAGAAAGGAGCATGCCACCCCCATGCACAAAGAGCTGCCACCGGGATGTCTTCCCCTGTCACCAGGCTTAAGTTGCGTAGCCGTTAACAGGGAAGGGTGGTGCAGTGCTGTTCAACCTGGCTTGCTCATGAACAGCTGTTGTATACTTAGCAACTGTGATCCTTGAATGTCTTTCCTAAGTAGCAAGTTTCCCCTTGTTAGCTTGTTGAGCGAGCCTCACATAGCTGTATTGCTTTAATTCGCTGGAGATCAGTGGCGTGAATAGGAAACTGACCATGTGCTAAACAGCACTGCTGTTTGAAGGCTCACGTGGCCAAGGGTGGTTATAGCGTGGTTCCATGACGTGGTGAGGTGAGCACTGACATTCTGCTGCAGTGGGATAGCCAAGCACCTCTCCTTGTCGTAGACAAGGCCTCTTGCAGCCTTCGCCTCCAGTTGATGGGCCACATGAAGGAGCGCCGTAGACGTGTGAGAGTGCCTTCTGGGTTTGAGAAGACATTTTCCCCCGGAGGAACTACTGCTTAAGTTTAGAATGGAAATGTGTAAGAAAAGTGCCCTGAGAAGCAGAGTCTTTACTTAGAAGTAAAAGTGGAGTGTGCTTACTTTGTGTGTGCACGCGGTCTGTTTCCAGCTTCCCATAGTCACTAGCCGCTGTCCTAGGAGTCACATGTGACCCTGCTAGGTAAGTTCTGTGGAACTGGAGACCCTGTTGCCCTATAGCAGGTGCATGAGCCTGGAGCTTCTGATTGGGAGAGATGCTCCAGGGCTCCAACCCTTCCGAGGAGCTGAATATAGTTCCAATATATTTAGGAGGAAGAAAAGTATTTACCACATGAAGTAAAGCTGTAGGAAAACTGAGTCTCTGAGGAAAGCCACTTCTAAGCTCTTAAAAGCAAACCACTTGCACTCCCCTGAGTCTACCTGAGGGCTTTTGGATCAGCAGTTATAACTCTGGTAATTATCATAATGTAGAGCAAGCAGGCTGGGTTTTTATTTGCCAAGGAAATGATTGTAGATACTACTACATAATGGATTTGGCATTAGGGTAAAGTTATTCACATCAGTCTTTCTCAAAATAAGCTCACATGTGGCACTCAGATGTCAGGCTGTCCATTGTGTTTGGCTACCGTCTCCTTAGTCCCTTCAGGGGTTATGCTGTGTAATAAATGAGCTATTTGTTTGCCAATTTCTTGCTGAAGTGAAATGCATGTTTGAGTTATCAGAGTTTGTGATTTAGAAGCATCTGGCTTACTCTTGTTTTTGTTTGTTAAACAGGAAAAGGACCAGCGCAGCCTAGACATAAACACTGCCAAGTGCATGTTGGGACTGTTACTAGGGAAAATCTGGCCCCTTTTTCCAGTTTTTCACCAGTTCTTAGAGGTACCAAATTTATTACTTTATGAAATGTTTGCTTGCTTGCTTAGGACTACCACGTTTCACCTGACCATTTTATGTGATTTTTCTCGTCATAACTTTCTGCTCAAAGGAATTATGGTTGCTGAGTGCTGTCAATCAGCAGCTGCATGTCTTAGAGAGAGAGAGAGAGAGAGAGAGAGAGAGAGAGAGAGAGTGTGTGTGTGTGTGTGTGTGTGTGCATGTGTGCATCTGTGCGTGTATGTCCGTGTCTGTGTGTGCATGCATGCATGTATCCGTACATGTGTGTGTCTGTGTGCATATTTGTGTGTGTGTTTATGTGTCCATGTGTACACATCTGTTTGTGCGTGCGTGCATGCATCTGTTTGTGTGTGTGTATATGTCTGTGCGTGCATGCGTGCATCCGTGTGTATATGTGTCCGTGTGTGCGCGTCTGTGTGTGCGTGCATCCATGCATGTGTGTGTGTGTGAGAGAGAGAGAGACAGAGAGAGAGAGAGAGAGAGAGAGAGAGAGAGAGAGAGAGAGAGAGTGAAGTTGTGTGCATCTGAACAACCAAGTGTTCTTCTCTCGGCCCCATGTAGAAACCCCACTAGTGTTAGACTCCTGGCTCTTTGTAACAACAGAAATTGAGATTTACTTTCTTTCAGATGAATTTCCAGTTTTAAGCCAGCAGCCTCTCACTAAAACAAGTTTGTAATTTGTTCTTAACTACTTTCATCTCTAAGTGCCTGGCGGAGTTCTTGGATAGCTGTGAACACTGGATTAGCCGTGCCAGCTGTGTCATGTGGCATCTGCTATGTGTCCCCCCCCCCCAACGCGAGCCCTTTAAACGTGACCTTTGCTTTCAAGAATGATGTAGGATCTTTGAGAAAATCCAGTGCCTTGCCCAGTTCCAACTCCCACTTTTTAAATAATCTCCCTTTACAACTTGCTTTATGTAGTGGTCCAGAAAGCTGAGCAATGGATGTGATTTTTGAAGATTGTCACTAGAAACCACTTGTAACTACTAAATGGGACTCCAGAAGACAGTTAGTAAAAGCTGCTCATTAATATAAGTACACGCTGATGCGAGGGTGTGTTCTCCCTGTGATCTGCCCCAGCTTCTCTGTCCATCACTGAGATTAAGCTCTCACTGTCAGAACAGGAGTAGGATTTGAACCTTCAGGTGAAGGGTCCTTTGGTCAAAGGCGTGGCTGTGAGTGAGTTTGACATTACTCAGTCCTAGGAACCTAACTGGCCGTTTTGAGACTGATTTTCACTTTCATGCTTCAGAAGTTAAACTGTGCTTTGCTCTTACATAAGATTGTGTTTTCCTTTTAGAGGGTGAAAAGTCAGTTCCAGTCTGTCTCTTGCCTGCATCCTCAAAACCATCAGCTTGACTCTGTCCTTTTAAGATTTATATTATTTTGCTATTTTTGATTTTGCTTTTTTTCCATAAGGATTTTTAAAGTGTTAGCTCTGGATTTTGCACTTAAGTCTTTGGGATACTGTATTGTTCTCCCTGTAGCAGCTTTTTTGTTAGGAGTGATAGAGCCACCACTTCATGGCTGCCCCAGTTTGGTCCATGATGAGACTGGCTGCCAGCATGCGCAGCTCTCGGCAGTGACTGCCTGACTCATGCCCTTGAAGTAAGCAGCTTGGCAGTGGGCAGGACTGTCGTGTTGGGTTGCCAGTGGGACCTACGCCTCGTTTAGCACTTACTTTGTGCCAAGTACTGGATGAAGTGCTTTATGTAAACTATGTGGTCCTCTCATTTAATCTTCGCAGCCTTGCTGTGTAGTGCATGCTACTACTAGCTTAGGTGTGTCCTTATAATGATATTGCCATGAAGAATTGCCACTCTAAAGTCTACTCTTGCTCTGTGTCACTGTTTCCTAGACTGGTGATTCAGTTGAGTTAACCCTGCATGAACTTTCTTATGTTGGTTCATACATACACTGAAACCATCCCACTTGTTCATTTTGTGTCATTAACCATATTGCTTTCCCCCATCAGCAATCAAAATATAAAGTGATAAACAAAGACCAGTGGTGCAATGTGCTGGAGTTCAGCAGAACGATTAGTTTGGACCTCAGCAACTATGATGAAGATGGAGCGTGTGAGTCCTGGCTGCTATGTGATCCCTCTTTCCTCCCAGACTTGGTCCATTGCACACCTTCCTCCCTGGGAAGAGGCTCCAAGCCATGTGTTTTCTTTTGCCCCTCCCTCCCACGCTCCCTCTCCCATCTTTCTTCCTTCCCTTCCAGTTGAACCCAGTGCCCCATGCGTGTTAGGTAAGTGCTCTACCTCCACAACACCTCCAGCCCTCACACTGCTGCTTCTTCTCTCTCTCCAGGGCCAGTTTTGTTGGACGAATTTGTGGAATGGTATAAAGACAAACAGATGTCCTAGGACTGTATGCATAGCAGCGAGAGAGTCACTGTTACCACGGTTACGTCACCCATTAGCCATAAACTGCTGTTTGTATCGAAGCGCATGCTGCTTTTCTTGCACAGTCTCCCTCCTGCAGGGGTGTTTTGGTGTTTGCTATTGAATGGGCCTCTCTGCTTGCTGTGTAGCATTGTTCTCTTGGAGGCTGCTCTGCAGTCCATTTCACACTACAGATTGGTGAATTGGCCAACGTCCTCACTGTGATTATGTGTACATTGCTGTTTCAATTTTGTATATGTGTATAAAATGAAAAGCTTCACCTAGAGATTATTTCTGCAAAAATGTATTGTAAAAATAATTTTGTGGCATATTTCTAGTCCCTTTTTTTCAAATGAGCCAATTATACTTCATTTGGTCTCAAATGTAGCATTTCAGAAAATGTTATAACTGCCCCCATGAGCAAATATTGCCAGAATTAACCTCCCTGCTTAAGAGGCCCAACTTCTGGAAGAAGTGGGAGTCATGATTTACAGTGGCACATGCCAAATCTGACTTGGTTACCTTGACAACTTTGGTATTTTAAAGTGATAAAAAGTTATAACTATTTGAGCACACAGACATATGCTACAAAGCATTTCTAACACAAAGCTATAGGTTTATGGGTTTTTTAAATTATTATTTTCTTCATTTTTTAAATGTTAACACTGTTGGTAGCTTGACCATAGGTACAAGTGAACAAATTAAAATTGCTCCTTTTAAATTTCAAATTGAAGCTTAAGTTTCCCTAAACCTTTGCCGTTTCTCCCTTTGCGTTCCTCTAGCAGTGTGTGGTCTGCTGAAGCTCTCTGTGCCACTGTAAGTAAAACGTCCTTTGCCACCCCCGTGAGCCTGCTGGCTTGCTGGCAGTTTATAGCTGCAAAGCACTTTTAACTGTGTCTTGAGTTTCCAGTTACTCTTTCATGGTGTCTGTAGTCTCCCAGGGTTTTGTTTTTGTTTTTGTTTTTAAAGACCACAAGTGAGAGATGTTTTGTTTTCTGTCTTTGTTCTTCTGTGCTAGGCATTTCCTGGCAGCATGTCCATTGCAGGCAGTGGACCCAAAACCACCAGCATTGAGCTAACCCTGTTCATACTGGGACCTTTCCCAGAGGGGCCACTTGTCATTCCCTGAGTCACGTGTTCAGAAGGGTGATAGCCATTATGTGGATAAGAAAACCAGAGCAAACACAACGGTGTTTCTAGGTTTGTATTTTGTGTCTTTCTTTTATTTGTTTGCCTTGCCCCTCTTGAGGAAGTGTGCAGTTAACAGGCTTGCCCCCAGTCATTTGGTGCTATGACTCACTCACTCAGTCCCCGAAGTTTGTGAAAACCCAGCTGAAGATTTAGCCCAGTAAAGAGCTAATGGCTTGTTTGCCAGGTGAATGGTGTAATGGGGTAAGATCTGTGCCTGCCCAGGCAAGTGATGACCAGAAGATGTTGGGCTTATTGGCCAAAAAAAAGTCGTCTCCATTAAATGTGAACCTTTAAATGGCATTAAATGAGCGAAGCACACAGACAATGCTACCCTTGATCACTGTTTCACAGTTTCTTTCCAAAGTGTTGCAATTTTCATCTTATTTCGTTCCCTGATTGAACCACCAAAGACAGAGATGTTGTATGTATATATCGTGTGCGTGCATATACAAAACCGGGATGTGGTAGAATGCAACTGCTTGCCTTTTTCTACCAAATAGTGAGGTTTAGTTTGCTGTGAAATAAACCAGAAGTTTTTTTTAAAAAAAAAAAAACAAAACCAACAACTCAATATTGCTTTAGCTTCCTTCATCATCCCTTGTCTGTAGTCTCACAAATTAGTATCTGAACACAATGTAAGCTTCCTGGGAAACCACAGTTGTTATGTGAGACTGCTACGTGACGGGGTTCCAATGCGTGCAGGTATGTGACAGTGGGGACCGGCTCAAGGCAGGCGTGGCCCTGTGGAGGGTGATTCCTTTTCAGGTGCACCCGAGGTGAAAGAATCACTCTTGAGTTGGATCAGCTGTCGATTGCCTCAGTGCAAAGACGGATCATAGATGGAATTACTTTAAATGTTGCCTGAGAATCTGGAGAATGTTTTAAACACTAAGCACAGTGATTCTGGGAATAAAGGGTTGTTACCAGGGTGAAAAATTATATTTCATCCACAGTGAACATTTTGACGCTAGAGACTCAAGTAACAACCCTCATGATATATGGTATGGAAGCCAGCATTCCAGAGGGGATAATCAATATTTGGAACTCCAAATACTCTCTAAACTGCCGCAAGAACTGAACCTCTGACTGCTGCTTGCCCTTGGTTTTCTCGATTTTGCGGAGCTATTTTTAAGGGGAGACAGACCAAGTCATAAGACACCTTTTCTTGAAGAATTGCCAAGTTATGCAAGTTGAACGATCACCAAGAGCACTTAGGGCCAGCGTTGGAAGAAGTCAGGGGCCTTGGGGCCACCAGTACCTGAGCTCCACCCTCCTTTTCTCTCTTCTCGTGTGTTCCAGCTGCAGTGCCCTCTTCCTAGGGACTATGGCTTGTAGATGTTTACGCAGCACTAGATAGAAGTCAGCCGGCTAGATTTCCCAGGTACCCTGACAGCCTTAGGCGCGCCCCTTTTGAAGCATGAACTCTGAGTTCAGTATTTATAAGTCTAACTAGACAAACCTCTAGGTTCTGGTTTAACAAATTTCTGTTGCCTCTGAGTCTCCACCTAACCATACTTTTGAAGTCTATACAGAAAGCTTTAAGAGTTTAGTTTATGCCCTTGGATTTTATTTTTTACAACTGCTAAAATACCTCTGTAAGCCTTATCGTTTATCCTTTCATATGTTGTATAAAATTGTATAGAATTCATTGACCAACTGATAACGTTGGGTATCTGTAAATGAGACCAAAATGTGGGTTGCTTCTTTTCATAAAATAATTTCTCTTGGGCGTTGCTGTGAAATGAACAGTAGCCAGCCTATAACTGTGAATGCCTTGTGTCGTCAGTATTTGCATTACATTCATGAAAGTGCAAGTCCTGTGACTCCCAGCTTAACTAAAATACTGTTATGCCACCTAACGAGCACAGCAAACTGGTTTAGGTTCTAATGGAATTGATGTAAAATGATATCCCATAAATAAACAGATATTTGTGTTTGGTTTCAGAACTGATTTTTGGATTCTTTGTCCTCTTGGTTTCTCTGCCCAGACATTTTAGGGTAGCTTAAAGTATTTTTTTTTTCTTACAACCGTTTGCTTTCTACCAGCCTTTTCTATTAAGAAATTTTTACAGGTACAGGGGAAAAATGCAAGAATAATACAATGAACATGTATATTCCTGTTACTTAGACATATTTTATGGAATTAACCTGTCTGTCTCTCTCTCTTTCTGTCTCTGTGTGTGTGTGTGTGTGTGTGTGAGAGAGAGAGAGAGAGAGAGAGAGGGAGAGAGAGAGAGAGAGAGATTCTCTGTTTACATCACTTTCTGAATCATTTGAGAGTGAATTACATTATAAAACATCACACAGATTTTGGAATAAAATATAATCTATACCATTGTGTGTGTGTGTGTGTGTGTGTGTGGTGTGATGGGGGTAATCTACATAGTGGTAACACTCTACAATGCTCACACTCAATTTTAACAATGGTAATGTTACTTGGTACACAGAGTTGATATTTCCCTAATTGTATCAACGGTGGTCTTTATGGGTACCTTATTTTCCATCCAAAGACAGGAATTGTATTTGACCTTTATAGCTTCAGTGTCCCAGAGTTAGAGGCAGGGGGATCTCTGAGTATGAGGCCAGTCTGAAATGCATAGTGAGTTCCAGACCAGCCAGGGATATACAGTGAGACCCTGTCTGGAAAAAGGTATTCATCATGTTTCATTAATTTCTTTTGAAAAGAATGTTTCCACATAGAGCATCTGAAATGTCTTGGCAAGAGTCAACACTCCTCACCAAATTGTGATGGCAGAACAGTTTGCTGCAGTCTGTTGGTGTGTTTCTAAGCACTGAATGCTAATAGGAATTGACATGGCCAAGAGATAGGCAGTAACGACCATTTTACTGCCCCAAAGGGCACCATTCAGTTAAGCTGTTGGTATCAGCTGCTTTCCACTCTGTCCTGTACTACAGTGTGAGCCGAGGACAGGCCTTTGTCAAATCCTGGAGGACTAGAAAGCATGTGTGGAAGAAAGCAAGTCGGAATTTCCGGTCTGGCAAAGCACTATCAACACATAAAGACATCCAGGAAGACCTGGATGTGAAGAAAGGCCAGGAAGTGATAGCTCTTGGAATCTCATAAACTTCAGGGAGAAAGAAAATAGCGAAATAGATGAGAAGCGAGACCAGCCGCAAACTCTTCAAATTGGTGATATACATAGTTCTTAAGACTATCATTTGGGGGCTGGAGAGATGGCTCAGAGGTTAAGAGCATCTCCTGCTCTTCCAAAAGTCCTGAGTTCAATTCCCAGCAACGACATGGTGGCTCACAACCATCTGTAATGAGGTCTGGTGCCCTCTTCTTGCCTGCAGGCATACATGCAGACAGAATATTGTATACATAATAAAAAAAAAGAAAAAAGAAAACTATCATCTGGCCCAAAAGCTAAGGGTCAAGCCAAGAAAGCCTTATTTTTCCAGACACTCAGGAGAGAAGATGGCAAGTGGATATACAAAGAAATTTAATCTCAAGTTAATGGGAAGGAACATGGATTGGTTCTGGCTTCCAGTAGGGCATGAGCCTGGGGTGTGGCCAGCAGAGAAGTATGCTGTATGTTATCTAGTAGTAGACCCTTGGACAGTGTTGCAAGTGTGATTTGACCAAGGTAAATGGGAGAAATCACCAAGGCCTAGTCAGATCAGCTGAGGTGCATTGCAAACATCTGGGCGGGGAAGAAAGTTACAAGGTGGTTGGTTCTCAGGGACTTTTTAGGCCGAAAGAGCTGGACACGGGGTAGGAATTGGGGCTGAAGAGAGAGCTCGGAGACAGGGCACTTGCCCGGCATGCATAAGGTCTTGGTTACAGCACCACACAAGATTCATTCCAAAGCAGTGGTTCTCAACCTGTGGGCCATGACCCCTTCGGCAAACCTTTCTTCAAAAATATTTACATTACAATCCATAATTCTAGCAAAACTACACTTATGATGGATCAGTGAAAATAATTTTATGGTTGGGGTCACCACAACAGGAGGAACGGAAGGTTGCAGCATTAGCAAGGTTGAAAACCACTGCTCTAGAGCTGGACTTTACAATGGGCAAGGTGGTATGCGTGCCTCTAAGCACTTGGGAGGCTGAGGCAGGATAGCCCTGAGTTTTAGGCCAGCCTGGGCTACAGTTTGAGACCCTGTTTGAGAAAGTTAAAAAAGAAAAACAACTGGAGAGATGGCCCAGCAGCTAAGAGCGCTGGCTGCCCTTCCAGAGGCCAACTTCAATTTCTAGCACCCACGTGGTGGCTCACAGTCTTTAACACCAGTTACAGGGGGATCTGATGTGTTCTGGCCTCTGCAGGCACCAGGCCAAGCATGCACATGGTGCACAAACATTCATACACAGAAAATTAAAGTTTGTTTTTTTTTTTTAAAGAAACATGAAGAACATTGGCTTGAACCCAGGGTTACAGAAATGAGTAAAGTTGGCACTGTGTGTGATCTGTTTATGCCTAAGAAAGGCACGGTGCACTTTTCATGGATGTTGTAGTGTGTGTGTATGAGAGAGAGAGAGCATACCAAATTCTTATATCTCCAAATCCTTGTATAAAAAGTAACTTTTATGCAGAAATTCAGAGAAAAGTGTTCCCAGTTCTGTTAGAAATGACTTGTCTTTGCAGTTAGTTCTGTCAGCCAGAAAGACAACAAATGACCCATGTGGACATGACACCTTGGGCTTCCTGACTCCACCCACAGCTTGTGAGGCTGTGGTGTACACATACTACTTTTGGCAGAAGAGTTTAATTGTTTTCCTGGTTTAAATTCATTCCTGCTGTTTAATCTCCAATCACTTTAACGGAAAAGAAGTACATTTGTAGATGTCACAGAGGCCCTGGTGAGAATTGGAAACGGAAAGTAATTGGGAAATTGTAAAGAGCACATAAAAGTCCCATCTCCGAAAGAAATGTTTAGTGCTCAAATTCCTTTGAAGGCGGTCTAGGAAAAAAAAAAGTTCTATGGTGAGTCTGGATTGTGGGAAAGTTAGCTCTCCATGCTCTGGGTGCTTCTCCTTTAGTAACTTTGAAATGGTGACATTTTGGGATTGCCCCAATTTGCAGTTCTAAGATGACGGACTCCTGTTCCTCAGAAATTAGAGTGGGTCCATGAGGCGAGGCTGCACCTGCCCCTGTTACCAGTGAACCGCACCACGAGAGGGCCGCTTCTCAAGCCACACTCTTTGCTTTCTCTGCACTCAGTCATTCATTCGTGTTCCTTGACCTGCGGTGGCTCTTTTGTATTCCATCCTGAGAGGTGGTTGGCTGAAGCTGTAATCCTTTGATGGTCTGGAATCCTAAGTGAAATCACACACGTTTCCTGGCAGCCTCGCTGCAGGTCTCAGTGCTCATGTGCCCTTCCATCTACTCTTCCACCTCAGGGTTGACTTTCAGGTTCTCGGTGGAGCTGTCAAACTTCGATTGTGTGTTGGGCAGAATATCCATGAGAAGTTGTTAAGAATGTGTAGAAGTGTCCAAAAAGTTGAAATTCAACAAATTGATGATTGAGAGGGCCACTGTGGCGATATTTTATTTGTGATCTAACAAATAAAACTTGCCTGAAGATCGGAGTGCAGAGCTAAGCCATTAGGTAGCCGTAGAGGTCAGGCAGTAGTGACACACACCTTTCATCCCAGTACGCGGGAGGCAGAGGCAGACGGATCTCTGGGAGTTCAAGGCCAACCTGAGCTACACAAAATCCAGTCTAAAAGAGAAGCAGCCAGGCAGTGATGGCTCACATCTTTAATCCCAGCACTAGGAAGGGATATGGCTGGGCAGAGAGAGGAATATAAGGTGAGAGGACACAGGAGAGCAGAGCATACATTCAGTCTGAGGATTCATAGAGACAGCATTGCGTTCCAGGCTGAGGTAAGGACTAGTGGCTGGCTGCTGTGCTTCTCTGATCTTTAAGTCTCTGCCCCCCAATATCTGACTCTGGGTTTTTAGTATTAAGTCCGATTAGAATTTGTTCTATGGACCTCTGAGTGCAGTCTTAAATCAGGGGTTATTAGTTATTTTCTGTTACTGAGATAAAATACCATGACCGAAAATAACTCATGGACAAAGGATTTATTTGGGCTTGTGGTTCCAGAGGAATAAGAGTCCACCATGGCAGGGAGTCATAGCAACAGGCAGTCATGGTGACCAAAGCAGGAAGCCAAACGGTCACATCCCTAACTACAAATAGGGCACAGAGAACTAGAAGTAGGGTGAGGTTATACGATCTCAAAGCTTACCCCAAAGTGATGTACTCCCTCAAGCAAGGTTGCACGATCTAAACCTCTCCAAAAAGCACCATCAAGTGGAAACCAAGTGTTCAAATGTCCGAGACTTTGGGGAACATTTCTCATTCAAACCACCACAGTGGGCATGCGCCACTAGCCCGCAGTAGACCAGAAGGACACCGACTTAGCTCAGCTGAGACACCCTGCTGTGTAGGCGGAGAGAGTCTCCCCGGAGGTCATATGAACACTGTGGGTCTAGCTTTGCTAGTTAGTGTGCAGTCTGGATGTCTGCAAGTTGTGAGTTCACAGATGAAGTTGAGTCTAGTTGGTGGCTTACTGACACAACAGCTGTTTCTTGAAAAGACAGCCAGGCAGGCAGTACTCTGCACTGGTCTCTTGACTGTCTTATAACATTTTAGGAGATATAGAAAGAAAATGGGGTAAAGGGTGATATATTTAGTTTTTGGTTTTCCTACATGGTTCTTGAATTACCCTCCCCAAGGCAGGCCCTACAAGCTTAGAACATCTCTTATTTGAGTCATGGAAGCTCTTCCCCCCTGCCTCTTGGTCTTGGATTAGCCATGTTGTTTCACTTAACTGTTTTAGTCTGATAGTCATAGACCTATTCCTTCTAAAGTAGAGCTTCCCCATAACCTGGAGAGAAGAATTCTGTCCCAGAGACCAAGAGGAATCTGGCCAGGCCTTGTTGTGTCTCAACCCAGCCCACTAATGCCAGATCATATACTTCTCCCATCCCATTTCAATGCAGTTCCCCATGCCTCGTTAAAGCCCAGCCAGATCCAAAGGGCAGGAGCTTCTCAACACCTGAACATTGGCAGTCACTGGGATGTGATGGTCCCAGAGAGGACCTGGGAGCTGCATACCCTTGCCATTCCATTTGTGCCACTTGTAGCATTCATTATACTGGTAAATAGGAGTGTGTTGCAAGGAGAGCCAGCTTGTTCATCCCAGTTGCCTGGCTAGCTTAGCCCCAAAATAACCACACAGAAACTGTATTAATTAAATCACTGCTTGGACCATTAGCTCTAACTTCTTATTGGCTAACTCTTATTTTAATTTAACCCATTTCTATTAATTTGTGTATTGCCACATGGCAGTGGCTTACTGGGTAAAATTCCCAGTGTCTGTCTCCTGTGGCTCTCTGTCTTCTTCTGACTCCACCTTCCTTCTCCTAGCATTCAGTTCTATCTTCTCCACTTACCTAAGTTCTGCCCTATCAACAGGCAGAATTCAAGCAGTTTCTTTATTAACCAATGAAAGCAACACAAAGACAGAAGGTCTTCCTACACCAGGAGCGTATCCCCAAGTTCTGTGACCTTACACAAATTAACTCACGGAGCAGGTGTGGAAACCCCTTTAATAGCCAGCCAATGAAAAGCGCCAGTAAAACATGACTGACATTTGGAAGTCAAAGAGGGAATCCTGGGGACTGAGCCTCAACTACAGGATCTGATGCTATCTCTAGGAAATAGTGTCAGAATTGAATCACAGGACATCTATCTGGTGTTTGCACCAGCAGCCATCTGTGTTGTAAGGATTTGTTAGAAAAAATGATTCCTTTTTTCCAACACAGAATATAGGTTTTTTTTCTAAGTTAAGTCCTTTATCTGAACAATTGGGGAACTGAGATTTCTCTCCATTCCTGTTTGGTACAAAAGTTAAAAGATACTACAGACATCTGTCAGTAGTTAGGAAGGTTGGAGTGGGTTACCTCTGTGGGCTGCTTGGCTCACTTAGGATCTCACACACCCTTTTACAAGAGTCCCCTCTTTCTTCTGTCAAGCCTTTCTTATCCACACTTCCTTCCCTCCCTGAATTTTCCAGAATGCCATATAAATGGAATCCTACAGTAACTATTCTCCTTGGTATAGACCATGACTTGAATACTAGATATACAATTTATATATATGCTATGGTATAAACTTCACATTTGTTACAAGGTAAGGGACTAAGAAAAGGGAGAAATGGGGAGAGGGAAGGGGAAGGAGGGAGGATGAGAGAGAGAGAGAGAGAGAGAGAGTTTGATTTAGTGGCTGCCCCCACATTTGACTGTTGGAATCCCAGCTCCTAGTATGAAGGCATTAGGAGGTAAGTGGACCATGAAAGGATTAGCATCTTTATAAGAAAGACTCCAAAGAGTTTTCTTTCTGCCATTGGAGAAATCAAGGAGAAGCTAGCAGTGTGCAGTCTGGAAAAGGGTGCTCCGTGGAACCTGACTGTGCCAGTGCTCTGACCTTGGGATTGCAGTCTACAGGGCTATGGGAGGCACATTTTACTGCTTATGGGGCACCTGCTCTATTGTACTTCATTATAGAAGCCTTAATTGATAAGACTGGCATATACACACAAATTTTGACAGTGGGGAGGAAATCCTGGTGACAATTACAGCCCTCATGTCTGTAGCTGGTCATGTGGTTACGCCTGACATTTGTCACTGCCTTACTATTACTCGTACTGCATCTCCTCTGCCTTCAGCAAGCATGTCAGCCAGTCATAGTTATTTACCTGGGAGAGCACTGCAGACCCTCATCCCTGGAGCACTGTGGCATTAATAGTCTTTCCTGGATTGGACATAGTTTCCCTTTTTAATATTTTTGTTTTATTTTGAGATAGGGTCTCGTGGAGCCAATATTTGGCCTCAGACTCACTATGTAGCATAAGATGACTTTGAACTTGTGCTTCTTCTGCCTCCAGTTCTCAAATGCTGCCATTACAGGTGTGCACTCTCGTGCCCAGTTTCTATTGTGCTGGGGGTTGAACCCGGGGCTTTGTGCATACCAGGTAAGGGCTCTTCCCAGTGAGCTACAGCCCCAGATCCTGTCTTATGAGACATATGCCTAAAGGCTCTCCTGTCTTCTAGACATACTTTTCTTGCCTCCACTGTGGAGTTTTTCTTTGTGCACTTACAGAATGCCTCGCGCACTAACAGTGGCAGGTGCCCAGCATTGCTTGCAATCAAGGAACTCATCTCTCAGCAAAATAAATGCAGCCATGGGCCTTGCTCATTGAATTTGCTGAATGTGTTCTCACCATTAAGAAGAAATGAGTGCAGCTTCTCCTTGACAGGGTCAGTGGCCCTAAGCCACCTGTAATCCCTTTCGTCAGTTACAGGTATGAGAGTTCCAAAATGGCCAGCAGGAGCCTTCATTTCCAGCTCAATGCAGCCATTGTTCTGCCTCCCGAAGAAAACATTTTCCCTTTTGGCAACAAGATTTCTTGGCCAGCAGAGCAAAGGCCACGGGCAGAAGCAGCAAATTTTGCAAGTGAGTCACAACAGGTCGTAATGAATGGTGCCGCTTCCTTTCCCATCCCTTGACTCCTGGGCCCATGAAGCCTGGCTTTCAGAAAATAGCACCTCTGATTTGGGGTATGTGCGGCCTTATGGAAAACCTTGTCCCAGCCCTGCAAAGTACTGTTCTCTCATGAGTTTTCAAAGGGCCGTTCCACAGTTCTATTGTGCCAGCCACTTTGGGATGGTGGGGACACAATTGGTAAATCCCTTGAGCATGGCCCACAGCTGCACTTGCTTTGCTGTGAGATGAGTTTCTTGATTGCAAGTGATGCTGTGCGGCACGCCACTGCCGGTAAGTGAGTCATTCTGTAAGCTCTGGGTGAATACACTGCATGCAGGGAAGGCCAATGCATATCCAGAGTCAAGGGTCTATTCTGATGGAACAAAAGGTTGTCCGGTCCATGATGGAAGCTGTCCAGCGTGATCCACCTGTCGTGAGATAGCTCACTAATCACCCTAAAGGACGGACACTTATCGATGTTCAGTGTTAGGCTTTGCTGTTTGGTTGCTAGGCCCATGTATAATTGCCACCTCTGCTACCACAGCCATTTGTTCCTCAACCAACTGGACAGTGGCAGGGCTGACATAAAGGCTGACTGGTATCCATAGGGAAGATCAGCTGTCCACCTGATTGTCAAATCATCCTCTGCTGAGGTCACCCAGGATGTACATAAGTTGGGGTTGGCCCATCCATTTCCTCGTCTCTGATTTTACATTCTTGTTTCTCCCAAGTCTCCGATCATCCCACCAAGTTCTTAGTCATAGTTGACTTAACTACATGTCTGGTAATTCTCCTTTTGGAAGAGCTTTGCCACTTCTTCAGAGATGTCCCAGGAAGGGCCAAGGGGATGCAGCTGCCTTTCTTAAGCTGGGCCCTACACATTACATAAAAACCAAGTATAAAGAAGACCTGAATCTCTATTGCATTGTAGTAGATAGCAGGGGAATTCCTTCATGAGGCCCTAGGGACAGCTGGGACACAGAAAGCAGTGGAGCCAGAAAGAGACCCATGGATGTCCGGGCCATTTCTTTTTATCATTTCCATATGCCGTCCAGGCCTGCTCAGGTCTGATCTCATACATTTCACTTGTGTTTGATGATGAAGAACTGCATTGCATGCTCAACTTTGTGGTCTGGAGGATCGACCAACACCCCGTTCATGATGGACAGTCCAGTGCTGTGGGACAGTGGTTTTACCCACTAAAGATTTGTTTCTTGTACTTGAGTAGTAAAATGCTGATTGGCCAGTAGACAGGCAGGAAGTAGAGGCGGGGCAACAAGAACAGGAGAATTCTGGGAAGAGGAAAAGTCAGTCTGCAGTTGTTTGTCCCAGACGTAGAGCAAGCAAGATGAGAATGCCTCACTGATAAACGTACCAAGCCATATGGCTAACACAGACAAGAATTATGGGTTACTGTAAGATGTAAGAATTAGTTAATAAGAAGCCAGAGCTAATAGGCCAACCAGTTTATAATTAATGTAGACCTCTGTGTGTTTTGTTGGGACTGAATGGCTGTGGGACCGGGTAGGACAGAAACCTCTGTCAACAGTTCGGGTCTTCTAATAATTTAGTGCCTGTAGTTAAGTTCTCAGTGTTTACTTGGGCCCAATGATTGCTCAAGAGGTATAAGACAGGAGTAGCTATTTGTAGAAGATGGAAAGGTCTTGCTGCAATATCCCAAAGGCCTATGCTGACTCCCAGATAGAGCTTGCCAGGGCTCTAAGCAACATTCTTGTCTGCCACTGCCACTATAAATAGTATATTTTTGCTGAATGTATTAAGGTTCTTTAGAGGAACCAACTGATAGAATGAATACACACACACACACACACACACACACACACACACACACACGCGCGCACGCGCGCATAAACAAACAAGCACGTGCACAAACAAAAATCGTTACAGTGACTTCTAGGCTGTGGTCCTGTAGCACAATGGCTGTCTATCAATGGAAAGTCCAAGAATCCAGTAATTGTTCAGTCCACAAGGCTGAATGTTTTAACTGGTGGTATGTGTCAGGATCCTGAAGAAGTAGGCTCTAAAGCCCATAAAGGAATGAACTTGCCAGCAAGAGTGAGGGCAAGTAAGAAAAAGGCAAGCACTCTCTTCTTCAATGTCCTTTATTTAGTCTGCCACCCGGAAGGTATGGTCTGGGTTTAAGGTGGATCTTTCCACCTAAAAAGATCCAGATTTAAGGTGGATCTTCTCACTTCAAATACTTCAATTATTTAAAAAAATTTCCTAACAGATGTACCCAGCTGGTTGAGTTCTGGTTAATTCCAGATATAGTCAAGTTGACAACCAAGAACAGCCATCATACTGGGCCACAAACAATCCAAGAAGCAGAATAGTCTGCACAGTATCCTAAACCCATTACAGAGAGCATCTTCTTGTCTTCTGGACTCTATGGACCTAATACATACAGCATCTTCTTGTCTTCTGGACCCTACCTCACTCAAAACAGCCTTGAGTCAACAAGAGTAATATATCCAGTGAAGAACATGTTCCTTCACCCATCCAGTGTGGGTCCTCTAAGAGTTCCCCACATAGGAAGTACCAGATGCAACAACTTTTCTTCGACCACAGAAGGACATCTCAACAAGGCCTGCACCACTAGAGCCCTTGAAATTTCATGTGTGGAAGACTCATATATGCATGTGCAAGTGCTGGAGAATATTGTCATCTTCTGTTGTTCTACACCTTATTTTTTTGAGACAAGTTCTCTTACTGACACTGAAGCTTGTCATTTTGGGTAGCCTGACTGGCCAGAAAGTTACCAGGACCTACCTGTCTCTGCTTCCTAACATTGGACTTACAGGCATATGTGGTGATGCCCAGCTTTTCTGTGGATGCTGGGGATTTGAACTCAGGTCTTCTTGCTTTCACAGGAAACACTCTTGTTCACTGAGCCACTTCTCCAACTTCCCATTACAATATTTTTCACCAGGTGGTGGTGGTACACACCTTTAATCCCAGTACACAGGAGGCAGAGGCGGGCGGATCTCTTGAGTTCAAGACCAGACTGGTCTACAGAGTGAGTTCTAGGGCAGCCAGGGCCACACAGAGAAACTCTGTCTCGAAAAAAAATTATTTTGCTTTTGCTTATTGTGTTCAATCATCCTGATGTCATCAATGTAATGGATCAATGTGATCTTATGGAAAAGAAATGTCCCCATTTTATGACACAGCTGGATTGGGTAGTGAAGGGCTTGCTGGCCTTGCCAGGTTAAGCACACTGCTTTCTTGTTTTAACTTTAACACAGAAAAATTACATATAACAAAACAGGTATCAATCAAGAATTACAGTTATAATATTTATATCTACTTTATCTTTTATCATATCTAAGGAAAACTATAACTATTTATTCTTTAACTCCATCAAAGACTCCAGAAGGATACAATATTACCTAAGTAGTCAGGAAGTGCATCATAAGCAACTTCCAAAACTCTAGAAATGACAGAGACATCTTGCTGTCTGGACAGTCACCCAAAGTTCTTCTGTATCATTGGAGCATCCATCTTCAGCCTACCAGCCCATAGTATCCAGAAGACTTTTCCATGAAGCAGGAAATTTCAAAGACAGTTCTGTCTATATTGGCAGTTTGTCAGTCACTTTTTTCTGTGTCCTGAAGAATGTCTTGCATACTTTCTCATGAAACAGGAACTCTGAAGGACCATCTAAACTTCTTTAAGCAACTTTAGCAGTCATTTCTCTGTGGGTCCTGCATGTCCAGTTCATGCAGCATAACATCAAGCAGTCCAGGCAAGAACAGTTTCTTGCCCAAATGGCCAACAAACTTCATAAGGAGCCTCTTCAATGTCCATCATCCTCTTGAAGTAGATTGGTGCTGCTAGGAGCAGATGTGTCTCATTGTCATGAAAAGTCTTAAGCTCTTAAAACATTTTAATTACCATATTCTGAAGACCTCTGAAAGATTTGAAGAATACCTATCTAATTGAAATATATCTCTATATAACTAGAAAACCCAAGTAACATGATTACGAGCTTGTCTATTATAGATGACTCTCTATTAAGTTATGTTTCTTAATTATACATTACATTTTTAAATGAGCTGCACAAACACAATACCTTAATCAAGAACAGAAATATACATATAACAAAATTGACCTTAAATTTGTATCAATAACTCAAGATCCATACCAATGCAAATCTCTATAGCATATCTCCCTTTAAATGTAAAGAAACATTTATAAACAATATTTGGGAATATGGGCATAGTTCTTCTCCAAATTGCTTCCTGCTTTCTGTTGGGCAAAGTAATTTTTTGGGTGTTTATGGTGACCTTTCATGGGGGTCTTGGTCCATCAAACCACATTAGTCTGGAATTAATCCACAGGTTCTCATCTTATGTGGAAACAAAAGAAGAACCTCTTTTCCAAAGCAACATATTCTTAGACTTAAACTTTGAAGTCAAGAAACCTTTAAAACATATGTGTTGGCTTAGCTTATCAGTCCCCAGACTCAAATGTCTCAGTGCAGTCAAAAAATTCAAAGAAAACACAATAATATACTGTATATTCCATTTTTACGTGGCTTATTTTTCTTTATTCCTATTATGTTTTCTGCATTTTTACCATCTCTTTAGAGACTTTGTTTTATTTTATTTTTTAAAAAACTGCTTACCTTTTTATAACTCTCTATACTCTTTTTCTTCTCTCTCCCAAGCCTACATACATTTATCCAACACTATGACCCATTTAGAGGTCTTTTAAAATCTGAATCTGTCTTTATTTTGTACCTGTAATTATTTTTTGACCAGAAGCATCTTTTTCTTTTTTTGCTAAGCGGTGTGGCTAAGGCCAACAAGGCTGCTTTGCCTTTTGTTTCCACCCAGTCCAACATGTCCGTTTGTTGGCTCTGAGAGCCATTCTCTCTGCCCCAGATTCAAGGTTGGGTCCCAGCAGGTCTGTATTGCCATTAAGCAAGTTGTAGCACTGTGCTCACAAAACACATTTAAATGCTCCATAGCTGGACATCCTGAAAGAGTCAGAGTTCTTGTTGGCAGCACGGCCCAGGAAGTTGCCTTTTCAAAACTTTTTTTTTTTTTTTTTTTTGCTACTACTGAATCAGGGAGACTCTCTTAAAGGGCTACAGAATGCCACCAGCAAGCAGAGTCCATCTGAAGAAAAAAAATGCAGCTAAATTTTGTTTTTTAGTGTATAGAATTCCTTTCCAAGCCCTCTCAGGTGCTATGTGGATTCAGCTAGCACATGTTGGAGTGCCAATTTGTACTAGCTAGCACATGTTGGAGGCTGCTTGTTTGTTCCTGTCACTTAGACACAAAATAATCACTCAGAGACTATATTATTTGCAATACTGTTTAGCCAATAGCGTAAGCATATTTCTGGCTTACTCTTACATCTTAATTTAACCCATTTCTATTCATCTGTGTATTGCCACGTGGCTGTGGCCTACTGGCAAGGTTCCAGCTGACGGTTTGCATCTCCCCCCCGCCCCTGGCTGCTACATGGCATCTCTAAACTCTGCCTTCGTTTTTTCAGCATTCAGTTTAGTTTTCCCTACCTAGCTCTATTCTTTTGCCCTATCACAGGCCAAGACAGTTCCTTTTTTAACCAATGTTATTCACAGCACACAGAGGGGAATCCCACATCAATATGTTACCACTGGGGATGATGTATTAATGTAATGTAAAGGAGTTCTTTACAGTCATGCAGTTAAAGAGGACTGATGCCATGATGTCACACGCTTCCTTTCTCGGGTCATCTTCATGGCTGATGCAACATCTGGACTATGGAGAGAACTTGATGTGATTTATATAAGATGAAAGTGGGGAAAATTAAGAAAGTAACATGGTAGGAAACAAGCACCCCCATGGAGGCAGTGTGTGGATGGAAGTGAGAGAAAGATGCATCATGGTTCCAATGGCCTTTTCTGCATCAGCAGAGACATAGCAAAGTATTTTAGAAAGACAGGAAGCAGATGGAAGCCTGTCCATTCCATCAGTGTGCAACCCCCGGCTCCCTGACCCAGGATTGTGGACCAGCTGGATGACTGCCACAATGCCAGAGCCAGAAACTCCTGACCCTGGAATCTTCAGAAGATGGGAGGCTGTACTTCACACATTTATAAAGTGGATGGGTTGGTTGGGAAGAGTTCCCTAAAGGCTCCTGAAAGAAGATGGCTGGTAACCACTGTCGCTCTACAAATGGTTTCACGGTTGATGAGAAATCTCAACACTTCACAGAAGAGCAGAGGGCCCATGAAAAGCCCAGACATGGTCTTGGCTTTGTGATTGAGGCCAACCAAAAAGAGTGCTTTGGGTTTTACTATGTTATACTTTGAATACAGAACACCTCCACAAATCCCAAGATTTTGGTGCCATTTTGAAAGCTGTGGAACCTTTAGAAGGAGGACTAGATCACTAATAGTCGGCCTTTGAAGATTATATCCACCCCTGTGTCAGGCCTGTGTTCTCTGAATTTTATCTGCTGTCAAGTGAGCCAGCCCCTGCCACATGCTCCTGCCACCACAATTAAGGGGCCATTCCTTAATTCTGCCATTCCTGCAGAGCAAGGAATGGAATCTTTCTGAAGTTGTGAGCCAAAATTAACCTTTCTTTCACTAAGCTGTTTCTGTCAAGTATTTGGCCACAGGGACACAAAAGTAACTAATACTACCCTTTGTCTCAGTCACTTCTATTGCTGTGAAGTGACATCATGATCAAGGCAATTCTCATAAAAGAAAGTGTTCACGTGGGGTCTTATTTACAGTCTCAGAGACTTAGTCCATGATATCATGGCAAGAAGCAGATAGGCATGGCAATGGAGCAGTAGCTGAGAGCATTATATCCTGATCTGTATGCAGGAGAGAGAGAGAGAGAGAGAGAGAGAGAGAGAGAGAGAGAGAGAGAGAGAGACTGAGACTGGTTTGGGCTCTTGGAACCTCAAAGCCCACCCCAAGCTGTACGTCTCCTCCAGCAAGGCCACACCTGCAAATCCTTCCAAACAGCTCAACTGGGAACTAAGCATGCAAATATGGGAGCCATTTATTCAAACCACTATGCCTATAAAAACATGAACAATCAGAATTTCTTCAAGTATGTGTGATCCACATGGTGATGGTGAATGTTGGGGACCAGCCTCAACAGGGTTCGCATGTTCCAGGGTAGGGGCATGTGGATAAGAAACACCAGGCAGAACTGGGTAGTGGTGGCGCACGCCTTTAATCCCAGCACTCGGGAGACAGAGGCAGGTGGATCTCTGTGTGTTCGAGGCCAGCCTGGTCTACAAGAGCTAGTAGTTCCAGGACAGGATCCAGAGCTACAGAGAAACCCTGTCTTGAAAAACCAGACGGGAACAGGGTTTCAAAGGAAATAGACAGAGACACAGAATAGAACCGGGAAGGCAATCCAGTGAATACTGAATTCGCCTGTGCTTATTTTCTGTATGCTTATATAACCCCAATAAAATGGGTGGCGGAGAAGTCAAAAGGACTGCTTTAACATGATACAAAGAACAGAAGGGGGAGAATAAAAAAAATTAAGGTCAGGCCGGCTGGAGAGAGGCGGTCTGGTTAACGTCCAAATGTAAGACCAGGACTTTGGAACGCCATGAGAGCTAAGGATGAACTGAAAGTAGTCCTGGACTCAGAGGATTAAAACCCAACCCTAAATCAGAAAGCTCCCTAGTGGGACTGTGGTGGTCACCCCAGCCTAAGTCCTGCCGCAACCGGAGATAAAGCCTTTCTGGAAAAATCTATACTTAAGTGAACTAAAGATCTGCTTGACTAGTGAAAAAGAATTCAGATTCAAAGCAGTGAGATGCCTTTTCACTTTATGACCCTAGGTGGTAAAAACAAAATGACGAAATCTAGTGGCAGGGACATAGCTCATTTCATATAACCCCACAAGTGGTTTTTCTTACTGTCTGCTGAGGTTTTCACCTAAGCGCTATCATCTGCCTCCTGGATGTTCACCCTAGTCTTTCCATTATAAACGACTGGACCAGGGTACATAGTTATCTCAGGGGAAACTGCTATATGCAGTCTCAAACGTTGTGATGGATTAACTTATGATATATTTTCCCAATTTGCAATAGTACAAAGGCAATATGCATTTAGAGGAAAACACATTTCTGGTTTTGAATTCTGATTCCCCACCCCCTGGGCTCATGATATATAGACTTATAGGCTCATTATATATATAGATATATAAACAATACTCTTGAGATGGTAGGCAAAGATCCACAACTTGAATCACCCAGGAGGCTGCACAGTGAAACAGATCAAAGAAGAGTCCCAAACACTGTGCATAAATTCTGTTCAAGCCTTCAACTAATTGCTGCACTATACCTGTGCAGGGCTCCGGTAAATCTTACTAACATAAAATTGGAGTTGCCACTCAGTACCCAGAGGTTATTATTTGAATCAAAGCAAGTTTATTAACATGCTTTGGAGGAAGTGGGTACAGTCTAGAGTTTTCACCTTACAACAATCGCTAGATCCAGGAGGAAAATCTGTATGAGTAAGATGTAATCTCCAGAGATGAGACTATCAACAAAGATAGGGGGAGCCAGGGTTAGAATGAATGGAAAGGAGTTTTAAAGAATGTAGTTTCATTACCTACAAATAAGAAAGAGAGAGAGAAAGAAGGAAGCGAAGGAGGATGGAAGGAAAGAAGAAAAATATGGTAATAATAAGTGAAAGTGTCAGGCAGTGGTTGCACACGCCTTTAATCCCAGCACTCAGGAGGCAGAAGCAGGGGGATCTCTGTGACTTCGAGACCAGCCTGATCTACAGAGTGAGTTTCAGCACAGCCAGGGCTACACAGAGAAACCCTGTCTCAAAAAGCTAAAATAATAGTAATAATAGTAATAATAATAATAGTAATAAAGATAATAATAGCAGCAGCAGCAGTGGTTATAGTCAAGCGGAAAAAGAAGGCTCCAGCAGGACTGAAATAACCATGGAATGGAACTCTAGGGCCAAAACGTGCGATGCTGCAAATACTAAACCACGGTGGAAAGAGTCAGCACAACTGAAGACCGGTCATTCAATCCAATCTGACGGACAGGGTGTGGGGAAGGATTGCAAGACAAACACAAACACAGAAATCTGTGGTATAAAAATTTGTTCTACAAGGAGCTGGAGTTATAGACGGTGAGAGAAAGAAGATAGAGAATGGATATTAGACTTCCTTGAGAATTGATAAAACACAAATATTCACAAATTCAAGACTGGAAAACCCAAAGTGGGATGAATATGTATGTATGTGTGTATATTTAGCATGTATGTATGCATCTATATAGATCAGTGGTTCTCAACTATTAGTGCTGCAACTCTTTAATATAGTTCCTTATGTTGTAGTGACCCCATAAAACTAATTTTCTTGCTACTTCATAGCTGTAATTTTGCTACTGCTATTAAGTGTAATGTAAATATCAGCTATGCAGGATATCAGAGATGCTACCCCTGTGAAAGGGTCATTTGATCTTCAAAGAGGTGAAGGGTCTCTGTTCACTGGTGGAGAAATACTGGTATAGATCATTGTCAACCTCCTGAACATCAAAGAAAGCAGAGACAATAAAAACAACATGTTATAGGATCCCAGCACTCAGGAGGCTGAGGCAGAACAGTCGTTGGAGGGTAGCCTGGTTATATAGCAAATATGAGGAAAGCCTGGGCTATACTGTAAGACCTTGTCTCTAACAAAACCAAACAAGAAAAGAAGGAAAACATGGTAGAAGTAAAAGAGAGAAAAAGATGAGTCTCCAGCCCAGATGGTCATGCTAACATGTTTCTCCACTGATATGCCAGGGCAAGCAGATAGACAGGCAGATTTTAAGGATACTTAGCTTTTGAACAACACAATCATGAAAATGTCACATTGCTTTGCACAGCCGCAGAATAAACATTTTTTTTCAAATGTGTACAAAACAGTCCCAATCTTATGCTGTATCAAAGAGCAAGTCTCAACAGATTCCCAGTAATGTGTAAAAACAACAGAACTAACCCATAAGATTAGACACCAAGTGTGGTGGTTTGAATAGGAATGGCCCCCATAGACTTGACTCATGTGTTTGAATATTTGATCCATAGGGAATGGCACTATTAAGAGGTGTGTTCTTGTTGGAGGAATTATGTCACACTGGGTGCGGCCTTTGAGGTCTCAGAAGTTCAAGCCAGTTTCTTTCCTGCTGCCTACAGATCAAGATGTAGAACTCTCGGCTCCTCCAGTACAATGTCTGCCTGTTTACCATCAACCTTCCCGCCATAATGATAATGGACTAAACCTCTGAAATGTAATTAGCCCCAATGAAATGCTTTCTTTTCCAAGAGTTGCTGTGGTCATGGTGTCTCTCACAGCAATAGAAACCCGAACTAAAACGTTGGAGTAGTAGTTTCATGTGGCCATTGTCTTAGTCACTGTTCTACCACGGTGAAGAGACACCACGACCAAGGCATTCATAAAAGAAAGCGTTTAACTGGTTGCTGGCTTACAGTGTCAGAAACTTAGTTCTTGATCAATACAGCAGGAAGCAGAAGGCATGGTGTTGGAATAGTAGCTGAGAGATTTACATCCTGAGCTGCAGGTGCTGGGGGCTGGCATGGGCCTTGAAACCTCAAAGACCACTCCTAGTGACAGACCTCCTCCAGCAAGGACACTAAGTATTCCAACACGTGAGGCTATGCGGCCATTCTCAGTCAAGCTCCACAGCCCTGCAAGTGACAGAAGGACCAGAGTGAGCATTTGGGGTGCTGCCTAGATGCTCGTCACGTGGCTGTATTCAGTTTATCAAAAATGTATTGCATTAGCAAGTCTGTGTGCACGTTCCTGTGTGTTTTGCTTAGTGTCTTGGATAGATAGTTTTATGTTAACTTGACACAAACTAGAGTCATCAGAGAGAAGGCAACTTCTGTTTTCAATTGACATAATATCTCTATAAGATCAGGTTATAGGCAAGTCTTTAGGGCATTTTCTTTTCTTATCTTCTTTCTTTCTTTCTTTCTTTCTTTCTTTCTTTCTTTCTCTTTCTCTTTCTCTTTCTTTTTATTTTGGTTTTTCAAGACAGGGTTTCTCTGTAGCTTTGGGGCCTGTCCTGGAACTTGCTCTGTAGACCAGGCTCTGTAGACCAAACTCACAAAGATCCACCTGCTTCTGTCTCTCTAGTGCTGAGATTAAAGGCATGGGCCACCACTGCCGGGCATTAGGGCATTTTCTTAATTAGTGATTGATGGGGGAGGGCCTAGACCATTGTGGGTGCTGCCACTTCTGGGCTGTTGGTCCTGGGTTCTATAAGAAAGCAGACTGAGCAAGCCATGAGGAGTAAGCCAGCAAGCAACATTCCTCATGGCCTCTGCATCAGCTCCTGCCTCCAGGCTCCCGCCCTGCTTGAGCTCCTGTCCTGACTGCTTTTGGTGATGAACTGTGATGGGGAAGCGTAAGCTGAATAAACCCTCTCCTCCCCAACTTGTGTTGGTCATCGTGTTTCGTCACAGCAATAGTAATTAATCCTAACCAAGCAGTAAGATAACACCAAAATCTGCCCACAAAATACAATAGAGAAAACCACCCAGCCCCACTGGCCTCAGCAACAAAGCCTAACATTTAAGGAAGCAAGAACACTAACATTCTAAAGTCCTTTTAGAAAATGTCAGTGCAAGCTAAGAGCTTTATATTAAAGACTAGCATGCCCAGGGTTTTGTTTTGTTTTGTTTTGTTTGATGAAACAACAATGAAAAGGTGTAGAAGTCTTTGGCAAAATATTGTAAAATTAAATTGAACAAAAATATAAAGATGATCAAATTAGGTTTGTTCTAAGACTGAAAACTTGGATTAACTTTTGAAAGGCCATGCAATCTGCTGTGTTTGCCAGAGAAAGGAAAAGAAACAAGGACAGTGGTTCCCACCTGGAATCCCAGCCCTCGGGAGCCTGAGACAGGAAGACAGCTGTGAGCCCCAGTACAGCTGGGACTATGTAGTTTGTCCTATTCCACCCTGGGCTGCAGAGTGAGACCTGATCTCAAACACAAGAGAAGAAAGAAAAGAAACCATACATACATAGCATACATTCATCCTGGGTGATATGGAATAAAGCGTTTCACACAGTTCAGCATCTAGTCATCTGCAAAGACAAAAGGTGACCCGAGTCCAGTGCTGTGCTTCTAACTCCATGGTGACTAAACACTAAAGAAAATGATGAGAAATACAGGTTTGCATAGGGTTGTGGACTGACTGGAACCCTGTGTGTGGCTGACATGAGTTCATGTGGGAAGAAAGACTGAATTATATGAAGCATGGGCTGAAGATACACACACACACACACACACACACACACACACACACAAACCTACCTTTCATTATTTCCCCTGATGGGTACATATGTTGTAGAATATTATTTTAAGATGTGTTATATTTGTTTCCATTGTGGAATATTTGTTTAATGATGTAAAGATGTGTTGCATTCTTTGGTGTTTCATTTGTTTACCTCTGTGAAGCTGTGTTACTTTGCCTGTCTAAAACACCTGATTGGTCTAATAAAGAGTCGAATGGCCAATAGCAAGGCAGGAACAAGGATAGGCAGGGCTAGCAGGCAGAGAGAAGAAATAAAAGGAGAAATCTGGGAGCAAGAGAGGTCAAGGGCCAGGTGGTGGCGGCACGTGCCTTTAATCCTAGCACTCGGGATGTAGAGGCAGGTGGAACTCTTTGAGTTTGAGGTCAGCCTAGTCTACAGAATGAATCCCAGGACAGCTAGGGCTGTTACACAGAGAAACCCTGTATCGAAAAGCAAAACAAAACAAAAACAGAGAGAGAAGTCAAGGAGTGAGAAAAAGGGCCAGCCACATAGTCACACAGCCAGCCAGAGAGGGAGAGTGAAATTAAAATTAATTAAGATTGAAGAAGTAAGAAAAGGAAAAAGTCCAGAGGTAAAAGGTAGATCGGATAATTTAAGTTAAGAAAAGCTGGCTAGAAACAAGACAAGTTAAGGCCAGGCATTTATAAGTAATAATAAGATTTCATGTGTGATTTGGGAGCAGGGTGGTGGGCTCCCAAAAGAGCAAGAAGAGTGAAAAAGAGCAACCAACAACATAGATACATATTAGAAGTGTTTGCTTTAAGGACACCAAATGGCACTGAAATGATATGCCAAGCAAAGCACCTGCCTGTACTCTCACCAATCACTGCCATAGCTATGATATCAAATGGAAGAACATAGAGACAATGCATTTTCTGCAATTCCGTTTTTATAAGGTTTGAAAAGGGTAAAACTGGCTGTCATGTTAGGAGTGAGGACAGGAGGATAGGGGGCATGGTGGGTTTCTAAGGTTCTGATAATGATCATGCTCTAGGGTGGCATTTATACAGGTTTCTTTGCTTTGTGCCTGCACACTTCACACCGCTGCCCTTTCTTCAGTATACATTCTACTTCTCATCGGCAATGAGAAGACTATAAAATTGTCTATTTTACTGAAGTTCTAAACTATTTGAATTAGAGGAGAATGTTCAGCCAGTACAATTCTTGCCATACAAGCTCGGGTTGCTGGGTTCGATCCTTAGCACCCATGTAAGAAGCCAGGCATAGTAACACACTTCAGCAGCGCCTATGCTGGGGGAGGGGGTGGAGACAGATGGTTAGACAGTCTAGATGAGCCAGTGAGTGCCAGCTTCAGCAAATGATGCTGTCTTGAAAACAAACAAGGTGGAGAGAGATCTAGGAAGATCTGAACTGGATCTCTGGCCTCCACACATGAGTGTATACATATACACACACAGATACTATATTATGTATGGATATATAATGTATACACCATTTAAATGTAAAACCTTTAAATTAGGTGACATTCCAGCTCTAAATGGTCACAGAATATTCTCTTTTCTGTTCAAGACACTGGGGGCTGAGTAGACTGTTTGGTAAGTAAGGGCACTTGCTGTGGAACTGTGAGGACCTGAGTTCAAATCTCTAGTATCTATGTAAAAAAAAAATCTGTGCATGGCTCAGAGCTGGGGATGCAGGGATAGCAGTATCCTGGGAGCTTGCTGCAGCCAGCCTAGCTGAAACTAGGCTTCAAGTTCAGTGACCCTCTCTCAAAGTTATAGGGGGAGAGTGATAGGGCATGCAACATCCTCCTCCGGCTTTTATAGGTGCATGAACTGGGCACAGTTACACACACACACAGATACACAGACACACACATATAGACACAGATACACACAGACATATACACATAAAAACACATAGGCACAGACACACATAGACCCAGAGACACACAGACACAGACAGAGACACACATAGACACAGGCACACACAGAGACAAATACACATACACAGACACAGAGACACACATAGACACAGACACACACAGACATATACAGACATACACACACAGACATACACAGGCACACACACAGACACACACAGAGAGACACATACAGACACACAGACACAGACAAACACACACAGAGGTACACACACAGACATACACACGTGTACAGACATACATACACAGACATAGATACACACACAAACATATACAGACATATATACACACATACTCCTGCATAAGTTGGAAAGAGAGAGGTTTAACTATCAGACTTTCCTTGACTTCCCTCGACTCTCCTCTGTGAAGCTCCCCACAGTTTCTTTTGGTCCAGGCTTTTTGGCTTTCGTTGGTCCATATATTTGGGTATGTGAAATTAATGACTGTCTGCTTTCCGCACTTGTTTCTCCTATGCGCCGCTGGGCCAGTGCAGGAGTGTGGGACCTAGTGACATAGATTTGGACACTTACCTCCAATCTAAGACATTAAGAACATTCTGCACCTCCAAAGCTTCACATCCACTTGGTCGAGTCATCTTCCAGTAAGTGAAAGCTAATGGCTTCTTCAAATGACTGTCTTAAGAAACTAGATGGAAGGTGCCTGAGGAGTTTGCTAGATGATGGAACGTCGCCTCATGATTTTGACTCATTTCTTTGTGCGACCCCGTGTTTCTGGAAACGTTTGCTTAGAAAAAGTGCGGAGAGAAGGCATCCATAAGCATGGCCTGGCTCAGGCTGCAGGGGGTGCCGGCTGGCTGAGAACTCTTCTTCCAACCCAGGCGACAGCTGAGCACAAGCAGGTAGCTGAACATTTATTTATTCGCTGGAATGGAGCTTGGCTGAAGTCACCCAGACTCTCGTAAACATTGCCCAGGAATGACCTCAACACACAGACCTGCTACTTATGGCTCTTCTCAGGCAATTTAATTCTGTAACAACCGATTTTAAGAATACCCTAACATACTGAGTCAGTGTAACAACCAAGTTCCAACTTCCTTTTTCCCCTGTCATCAATTTGATAAAGCCAAGGCTTAGAAATGCCAAGTGTACAAGAGCCAGTACTTCCTTGGCTTGTAACATTTGTTTCTTGGACAGGAGTCGACTCAGATTCTCTTAACGACTTGGGCTCTTTTCTGTCACTGCTGGAACCAAAGACGGGTTCCCATCTCAGTGAGAGCAAAGCTGAAATACAGCAGCTGAGATTAAAAAGGAAGAACAGAGGGAGATTTATCACCTGTAGCAGCGTTCCTCTCCAAAGGAAGCCTGAGGCTGTCATTCAGGGGCCCAGCACATGTCCATATAGGGGGCCCGTCCATTCCTAAACCGACTCAGGTTAAGTTCATGGAGATTAAAGTGAGCACAGGAGAATAAAATGATGGGCATGCCCAGCGCTTGTACCATTAAGTTAGCTCCAATAATTGAACGGGCTCTTTGAAGGCTAACACAGGAGTCTGACCCTGTTCCTAGTGACCGACACTGTCCCGAACAACAGCAGTGACTCAACAGTGTGTAACTGAGATCCTTTGATTACTGCTCATGGCTTAGCGACAATGCCATTTTCTGTCCCTTCCAACAGCTTTACCATCATTTTACCAAAATAGTGTGAATGTGGCGCCATGGATTGAGTCATTCACAAAGGCTTTTAATGAAACCCCACAGCCATCTGCGCCGTCACTCTCAGCTTGATCCACGGTGTTGACATCTGAGAGCGTTCTCTTGCCAATTGTTCAACTCTTCTCCCATTTACATTTCCTACTGATTCATTTTACTCAGTCGGCTTGTTGTGGGCATGTTCCTGAACATCTGGAGACTTTATGGTAAGTGATGAGCTGCCAGAAAGATCCTCAAATTCGGATCTTCCTGAGCCTGTCAGAAGGCCCGGGCTGCCAGGCCAACAGCTGACTTGAAAGCCAAGAGAGGTGGGTATTTTCGAGGAAGAGTGGGACGTGTGCAGAGCAGCTGCTTCTGGGCGCCATTCAGACGGGTAAGACTGCCACTAAGATATTCAGTACAATGTGGAGGAGTCGGAGGACGCTGGAAGAGCAGCCCAACCCACTGTCTCCTTGGCCTCTACCAAGTGCTCACCAGATAGCCTGCAGCAGGGGAGGAGTGATCTGTGTCGTGGCCACGGAACTCTGAGAGAGGGAGTCAGCCTCCTCTACAGTTAGCTGCTGGGAAAGATGTCCTTTCATCCCTCAAGCATCTCCTTGGTAGCAGGACCCCAGAGAAGTTGCCCGGGACAATGATGAGAGCATCATTTTCTTGAACTCATGGCAGTTGCCTCCCCCAAAAGGGTCCAGATGCAGTCTCTACGGACATGGCTCAGAGCTCTTTAGAGCACAGAGTTGTCCAATACACAGATGGATGCCAGCCATCTCAAATGTCACTTTGGAGTAGGTAGGCTTTGTGTCTCAGGCAAGAAAAGCTGAACCCGAGCCAGAACCAGGGACCAGAGGCAGAGGCCCTTTACTTGCGGTAATTTCTCTGGATGAGGTTTGTGCTGACTAGGTGAGGCATTCCTTCTTTTACAGTCCCGCATGAGGGGATAACACCATTACAGGCCAGGCTTGTATCCATCTACTCCTGAGCAGTCATAGTTAATTTGTGTGAGTGTTATTCATCAGCCTACATTTTGTGGTTTATGCTGGGGAGATCGTGGCTATTCATCACACAAACAACGTACAAAGTCTTTCTGCTGAGCATCCATGCTCACGAAGGGGCATGCTGCTGTCTTCCAGGATGGGGTCAGTCAGGACTAGATGCAGAGGGGAAGCCTTGGGCCACACACTAGGGAGTAGCTCAAATGGGAGCTCCGCTTAACCTTCCCAACGGCCAGGCAAAGGTTTCTTGTTCCTGGTGTTTTATTTGCAACTTAGTTTCACTTCGTCAGCTTCTGCCTGGAGTCTATCACTTAGCAATTGAAAAGAGTAAAGTGTCACAGAATCATAGCCTTTTAGAACAAGAAAGGATTTGGGCAATGATTTAGTCCATTTTTTGTGTGCAGCAGAAACAAGCGCAGTGTCCTGGAACCAAGGTCACTACGGCACCGGTCAGGGCTGTGACTAGAATGTAATCCAAAGCTCTTAAGAGTCACGTGGAACTTCATGGCTATTAAACCAAGCACCAAATAACCAGGTGTCCATCCCCTCAGTCAAGCCAAGGCTTTTGCTGCGTGTCCAAGGGCTGAGTGCGGAAGGATCTGGAGATTATGCCAACACTGTCATAGTACTTGGCTTTGGACGACCTACAGAAACCTGATTCTTGAACTGTGTGGCCTTGAGAGCTGTCACAGAGCTGCCGTGTGTGTGGTGCTCTCCCTGGCATAGGTGGGATTCTACTACATGCTCCTCTGCCCCTTGTCCTGAAAGGGCTCTGTCAGACTCCAGAGAGTTCCCCAAAGACACCTCTACGCAGAAGGAACTTCTGTCTCCCCTGACAAGCTCATCAGAGCTGCTGTTCCCTTCGGCAGCTGGGTGCGAAGTGGTTGTTGATCTTTTATCTCTGAGTCTTCAAACTTCCTAGATGAGAAAAATGAAAAATATTTGTCTTTCCCAAGATAGCAAACAAACAAGCCCCATCTCATCCTTCTCTTCTTCCGCATAGCTGCTACCCCAAGAAGGGGGGATCATTTGCATTTTGGGTGCTAGAGTGCTTGGCTAAGAAGGTGATGTGGGAGTGGGATTCCCCCCTTGAGCTCTGATTCTGTCACAGTGAGCAGGGAAGACCTTTGTCGGTTACTTAGCTGGCAGGGTGGAGAGGGACCCGACTGAGTGAGACTGGCTTGCCTTGATGGAATGATGGCCGATTCTTATTCATTTGAAGCTGCTTAGATCCATCCATCTGCTCATCCTGTTCTTGTCTCTTGGACCTGAAAAGTCTCCACCCAGTTTTTGGTCCCATGTTCTATGTAGAGAAATTTATAACCTGGCCAGTTTCTCCACCTTATTGTGCTCAGCTCAAGTTATCCCAAGTTTCCAGACTCAGCTTTGAATATCAAATCAAGTTAAGCAATCTAACCCTGCCACAGGAGCCCACCTAGGCAAGGCCTTGCCCCTAGTAAAGGCTTCAGTCCAGAGACCCCTGTTTATCTCCCTTGTCTCATTCCCTACCCACAGCTAAGGGCACAATTGCAGATGTGCCTGTCTTTTCCCTTAACCTCAGAGGCATGCTTCTCTACTCTCCCTGGAATCTGTAAGTCATAAACCTTTTCTATTTTTCCATTTCTTTTGTGTACACACACACATGCATGTGCATGCGTGTGTGCGTGTGTGTGTGTGTGTGTGTGTGTGTGTGTGTGTGAGTGGGCGGTAGGCATATGTGTGTATATGGATGAATCATCTTCCGTTGCTCTTTCCAAACTATCTGCTGAGAAAGAGCCTCTTAATCAAACTCAGTGCTCACCAACATGGTTAGTCTTGGTAGCCAGTTTGCTCTCAGTATCCCTGTCTTTGCCCCCTGAGGCTGAACATACAGGCAGTTGCCATGCCCACACAGCATTTGACTTGGGTTCTGAGGGATCTGAACTCTAGAGGTCATGCCTTTGTGGGAAGTTCTTTAACTACTGAGTAATCTCCCCATCCCAAACCCAATAGTTTTACCATCTATTCTTAAATGTGCCTCCCTGTGTTACCCCTCGCTGCAGGTAGGACCCTGACGTAAGTACGTCAACAGATCGCAGCAGTTACATCTAGACTGAAACTTAGCAAACACAGCAAGCCAGAATTTCTTCTCCCCAGGTTAACTGTCAAATATCTGCCCATTGCCTCTGCACCTTCCCCATTCATAGAGTGGGGTGAGTTGTGTCTACCCTCTGTGGCTGCCGTGAGGAGTGCGAGATAATGTCTGCACCATATCCATGAAGATGGGGCAGAGCGTCTGCCCTCTACAGATTGCTATTATCCGGCTCTGCCGAGACCTGAGCACACGCTCCATCCTGATGCCTACAATAAGACTTGATCCCACTGTGTCATAATCAATGGGTGGGGACTACGCGAGGTGTCAGGATCACCCTCTAACAGGAATGAGATTGGAGCCCTTCAGCGTTCTGAAGACCCATAGAGGGTGTCAAATCTACAGAGCGAGAGCAGCCATTCCTGTCTAAGATCTGCTTCAACAAAACTCGTATTAAGCAAAAGGAACAGAGATATGAGAGAAATAAGAGAGAGAAACACAGAACAGCATCAGGAGGGACATTCAGTGGGTACTGACTCCACCTCATTTATTTTCCACACGCTTATATACTTCACTCCGAAATGGGAAGGGGAGGCTACAGACTTCATTAACATGATTTAAGAAATAGACTTGAATTCTCCGACCTTAGGTCCGGGTGGAGAGGATCCACCCTATATCTAGAATACTAATTAACCACACCCTAGGTCATAATCTCTCCTTTGTAGCCACACCTGTTGTCGACAACTTTGAGCGAGCAAAAGTAAGCTCAGACTCTCTGACCTCCAGTCAAGGTGGAACAGGCTCGCACATTCCCAGACAGGAAATCTGCCAGAACCATTATAATTACCCAGTTGATACTTTGTTATAACATCTCGTACAGACCAAGCCAACCTCCATGTTATTCTCACTTTAACCCATCGCTCATTCATTCAACGGACATCATAACGGGCCCTGCCATGCTCTAGTTAGAGCAATCCCTCTTGTGTCCATTTTTCCCACACCTTCCTATTGCTATGATAACTTTCTCAAACCCAACTATACTGCAGCCCTATTTGAAACCATGAGTCGAGGAAAGAGGGAATGTGTAAGAGAGGAAGGTGGGTGTCAAGTCAGCATGGCCAGACAGCTTTGCTACTGCACGAGACTGGATTTTCTTGTTGAGCCCCTCCATTAATTTTGTGCTGTTCTGGCAATATGATGCTTTCTACATACCTGATTTAACTACCAGCAAAGTATGAACGGCTATGCCTGGACACCGGTATGCATGGTATATCCTCAGCCCCATTAGGCGTGGGGAAGTTTGAACCACGAAGCCCAGGCCTTCGCCATAGAAGGCATTCCACTTGCCACCCCGTCCTTGTAGGCTCTTTGCATTCTTTAAGATTGTGCCCTGCTCTTTTCTCGCTGTGTGCTGGGGTTGACCCTAGGGCCCGGGAAGTGCTAGGCAAACCCTCTAACACTGAGTTCTACCCACAGCTGGCTCTTGAGGTGGTTTTCCCCACCCCATGACTGTGCTTACTTCTATCTGGAAGAAGGAGAGATTGGTCACACTGAGACTATAACCTGGGATGCCCAGACATTGTTGAGAGGAATGTCTATGAATGCTAATTTTTCCCTGAGGCAACCAGCTATTTTATTGGTTTGCTGGCTTCCAGACTTTACAACTCTGTATAAGCTCCCCTGGAATGGTGGGAGAAAACAGAGCCTGTCCTTACCTTAAAAGTTTGTAAAGTTAATTATTTATGCCAGGCTTGTTAGGACGCCCTTGAGCAGAGGGGAGGGAAAGGTGTTTTTCCACTTTCTCGGTCCAGTTCCTCCTCCATGTCCACATCCTTACTGCAACTTACCTGCTCTTCCCTGCATTTCCCTGGCTGGACCTCCTTCATCATTCCTGATACTTGCTTCAGGCCACTTTGCTTCCTGTCACCAACCTGCTAGAACAGACTCTTGGTCCATGGCAGCAGGCTGGGAAATTTACAGAGTGACCTCAGTTTAGAAGCTAAAAGATAAGGCTGGTATTGAACTGCTCTTCACTGTTATAACTCCAGTGGTCCTGACCATGGTGAAACCTTGACATCCATGCCCAGCCTCCTCTTCCCTGGAAAGGCCCTCATCAATGGTGGGGCACCTGGCTCAGTGGCTCGATCACTTTGCTAGTCTAGGTGGCAAGCACCCATTCAGCTGATTTGTGCCTAGCTTTCAGAAGAGTAGAGTTTCATTTGCCATCTGTCTATAAAATCATGTATTCCGGTATTCAGAATTCTTGGAACTGAGGATGGATAGAGACAGACGCTTGCCCTGCCTGGGACACATACCAAGGCTCCTCCCACAGAGCTGTCCGGACACTGTGCTCCTTTCTGGTTGAGGCCAGACTGCTTTGCCCTGTGCCTTTGCAAGCCTGCATCATAGGCATGAAGCCTCTTGGTCCAAAGGTTCCCAAGCAGGTCCTGGGGCAGTGCCCATGTGTCAAGAAGGTTTCATTGGCTTGCTGAGATGGCTGACATATTCATGGAAGACTTTACTTTTTAAAAGGAGGTTGGTGGCTTCATTTGTTTCATTTATTTTCACTTGTAGTGATCCATACACAATATAAAACCTTCATCTTTCATCAGAAGTAGCCGGTAGTGCTGCTTCACGTTGATGGGCAGTGGTTCTCCAGAACCCTCTCACGCTGAGAAGCCGAATCTCTTATTCCCTAAATAACTCTGAGTTCTCTCCTTACCTAGACCCTGCCGATCACCATTTATCCTCTGTCTTTGTGAACTTGATCATTCTGGACACTCGTGTAAGTGGAATCACAGGGCATTGTTACTGGGTGCCATCTCAGCTCCCTTGTTGTGCCATGCACCAAGTTCATTTCCATAGCATGTGCCTGTCAGAATCTGCCCTCCCCCTCTAAAACTGTGTTTCAAGCTGGTTGGGCCCTCACAAGGTAGCCCAGGCTAGCCACCGTGGTGCTTTGACTTCAGCTTCCCAGAGTCCTGGCGTTACAGGTGTGATTGCAGGTGTGTCAGCCACCACACCCAGCTCCCCTCCTTTCGAAGGTTCATTTGTGTTCTAGTTCCCTTTCTGTGGCTGTGATAGAACACTCTGATCGAGAGCAATTTAGGGGAAGAAGGGTTTGTTTCAGTTTACATATTATAGTTCATCGCTGAGATAAGTCAGGGCAGGAAATCAAACAGGTACTTGAAACAGAAACCACGGAGGAACACTGCTTGTTGGCTGGGCTGCAGACTCATGGTTAGCTACCTTTCTGTTACAACCTAGAACTGCATGCCCAGGGGAATGGTGTCACCCATAGTGGGCTGGGCCCTTCTACATCAATTAATAATAAAGACAATACCCCTACAGACACTAATCTGATCTGGAAAGTTCCTCAATTAAGACTCCCTTCCAAAGTGACTGGTGTTGGGAAGTTAAAGCTTGTCAAGTTGACATCAGGTTAACCAGGACAACTGATATTCCATTTCATGCACATACTACCCTTTGCTCATTGCTTCTCTGTCAATGTGCACACAATAGAATTGTTTCCACCTTTGGGCTCCTGTGGGAGTGTTACAGAGATTGTACATATCTATCTGAGTCTCCATTTTCAGTTCTTTGGCATATATATCCAGAAGCAGAATGGCCGAATCGTATGATAATTGCATTTTCTTGTTTTGAGGAGCCTGCACCTGGTTTTTCACAGTGACTGAACCATTTAATGTCCTATTGATTGTGCATAAGCATTCCAGTAGCTCTTGTGTCTCCTTTCTAATACTTGCTATTTTTACATTTTTTCTTAACAGTAGCTGTCCTAACAGATATGATTATATAGATGATTATAAAGGGGTTTTGTTTTTCTTTTTTTGAGACAAGGTTTCTTTTTATAGCCCTGACTGTGCTGGAACTCACTTTGTAGACCAGACTGTGAGTAGACCAGAGTGTGGGATTAAAAGTGTGTGCTACCACAACCCCCCCTCTCGCTCGCTCTTGCTCTCACTCTCATCCTCCCTCACTCACTGTCCATGTCTCTCACTCCCCATCCTCCCTTCTCCTTGTTTAGACAGTCTGCCTTTAGACTGACTACGTAGTTGAGGATGGCCTTGGACTGGAGACCCACCTGCCTCATATTCCCGGATGTTAGGTTTACAAGTATGTGTCACTTCCTGCCAGGTTTGTTACTTCCTTGTCCTCCTCTTTCCCTCCTCTTCACTTTCCATTTTCTGCTTGAGCTAATTTTTTTCTTTCATGGCAGTTGTAGGTCATCTTTAAAAAACAGTCTTACTTGGTCAGGTATAGTGATGCACACCTTTAATCCCAGCACTCAGGAGAAAGAGGCAGGAGGATCTCTTTGAGATCGAGGACAGCCTTGAACTATATAGTAAAAAAAAAAATCCTGTCTCAAGAACACACACACACACACAGTCTCCTAAATAAAAAGTTGCTATCATTATATTACCTCCTTAAGATGAAAGACAAATTTCATGTCACAAACTCAAATTTAGGAACCTACAGGAAAAGAGTAGAGGGATTCTGCAGGAAAGAGCAGGTCATCCTTCAAGTATTGTCGGGGATCAAAAGAGAACATTTAGGAAGAGAGAGCTGTGGGGGGCAGCTTGCCTTGCAAGCATGAGGACCACGTTTGATGCCTGGGATATACAGCAAAATGTCTGTCACCAGTGGTACGCTTGTGACCTCAGCACTGAGGAGATGGATATGGATAGGTCTTTTGGGCTTACTGGCTAGCCAGTCTAGCCAACTGAGAGATTCCCAAGCCAGGGGAAGGCTCGGTCTCAAAAAATCAAGGTGTGTAGAGCCTGAGGGAAGACACTTGTGGCTGATTTCTGTCCTCTGTATGCACTGCTACAAATACATGTGCACTTGCACACACATACACACAAATAAAGAAATAAAAATTCAGAGAAAAGTGATAGAGAGAAAATGAACTTATTCCAACACAGATTTAAAAAGAGACAGAATGATTAATAAGTGGCCTTATTAATAAAGCTACTCCTAACAGCTTTGATCTACAGTGGTTATTGGATAGACATGGGCAACCCCAATGTAGCACCATCTTCTCCCCACCCCCATCTCCAGTGAGGCCAGAAGTCACAGAATGATCTGTTCCATGAACTGTCTCTCAGATTCTCTTTATTTCTCCCTGCCTCACAGAAGCCGCACTTCTTGTGATACTGCAATGTCACACACAGCCACCAGCACTGCAAAAGTCTACAGAGATGACCTAATGTGCACGGATTCTCCTTCCCAGGCTTCTGCTGTTTGATAAGTGCTCTATCAAACAGCACTTTCTGTGGGCATCATTTCCTTCAAGCTTCTGTCCCTTGTGGATAATTCTCAGTGCTAGAATAAAAGATGACCGATCTCATAGGGCAGACTCTATAAGGCATAATATCACAGTGTGACCCAGACTTTCCAGCCCAGGTAAAATTAATAAGGTGGATGGAGACTCACTCTCACGACAGCTTCTTTTTTCATTTTTTTAACTAATAAAAACATAAACAGGTGGATTGACGTGTATCTTTAAATGTTGTTGCCTTGAAGGCTCTGAGCAAAGCTCCATGAATTCTGGACCACCCTCCCCCAGATGATTCTCTAGGCAGTGTAACACTGTACAGTCAGGATGAATGTGAATTCTGAAACTAGGCAGAAGTGGTTCAGAGCCACACCTGGTGAAGATGATAGGGATCATGCTGGGAGATGCCAGTTTCTGCAAAATAACCTGAGTGATTTGTAAACCTCTTTGAAAGTGATTCTAACAGAAGACATCTGAGAATATTTTAGGCAATGGAAATTCTATCAGAAAAATGTTTCCAGGCATCCCAACTTGGCCACTCTAAGGGAAACTGCGAGTTTAAACTGTGCTGTAAATATCTGGGGAAACACACACACATGCACGCACGCACGCATGCACACATGCACACACACACTTTAATCTCTGAGTAAATGGTGCTCAGAGATTGAGCTTGATAAAGTGTGCCGTGATGGTTGAGTGTGCACTGTAATGGTTGAGTGTGCCCTGCTGCCAGATCGCTTGAGTCTGAATCCCAGCTCTGCCATTTCCTATTTTGGGGACCATGTTCAAGTTCTTTGACCCCTTGGTCAAAATAATTCAGTCTTCTCTTCATCTTAAAATAGGGCCAATAGCTCCCATGTAGGGACACTGTGAGTTGCGGATGAGATCTGCTACTTGTTAATACATGGTATATATAATCCAGCATGGAAACACTGCCTTTCCCATCTGCCATAATCAGACTGTCACCATCCTGTGTAGACAAGGCAGATTCCCCCCGCCCCCACCCCAGGACCCTGCTGATTTCTATCTGGCCAGCTTTACCCACCTATATTACTCGCCTGGTCCTCATCGGCATTTGTAGTTTTCATCCCCTGACTTACAATTGTGGATCTGACCAGACAGACAGGAAGTAAAGTGTTAGCCTCATTGCCAAGTAGCAGATCAGCATGGCCAATTTCTGTCTGTCCAGGATCATTTTGGAACCCCTAATCTCTATGGTGCTGTGGAATACTTCTTTACACTCTGTGAATATGTGTCGCTTTGATTGGTTTAATAAACAAGCAGACTGGCCAGTAGCTGAACAGGATACAGTTAGGTGGGAAAGCCCAAACTAAGAATGATGGGATGAAGAACGGTGGGTGGAGTCAGAGGAATCACCAGCCAGACACAGAGGGAGCAGATGAACACGCCATGCTAACAAAGGTGCCACCATGTGGCAGACCATACATAAGGATTATGGGTTAACTTAAATGTAAGAGCGTGTTAGTAATAAGCCTAAGATATTGACCGAGCATTTGTAATTAATATAAGCCTCTGGGTGGTAATTTGGGAGCAGGTGGGTGGGAGAGAAAATGTCTGACTACACCATGATTTTAGCCAACAGCTAAGGATCTCTTCCATCACTTCAGGGGATTATGTCAGAGCCTCTGAATCACACTTGGTACTCAGACCTGCAAGGCAAAGGCCATTTTTTTTTATTTCATGTATATTTTCTTCCTGATTCCCATCACTTGGGGTAGCAGGGGTGACTTAGCCTGTCTGGGCAATCAGAACTGCTCCTAGCTCTTTCCATCTAAATTATCAGCTTTTTATTGAAAATTTTAATCTACTAAAAGTTAATTGACTTTCTGTCAACACTGCTAGGACAGTCTCACCAGGATGACATTTATCTCTGCGACGTCCACCCACCCTCCACTTCTCCCTCAGGTTGGAGGAGATAAGGCCACGCTCTGTTGAGGGACTATTATGGAGAAGTCACTTCAGATCCGGTATTACAGGAGTTACCTCTGGGCCGTCCAGTGGCTGCTCATCCCATTGTCACTCTCTGGCTGAAAGCAGCAGTCACTTGTGTCAGCTCAGTTAAGGTCTGAAACTTTCTCTGGCTAAACCTGTTGTTGGGGTCATTTCATTGTGCAGGCACCTGAGCCTGAGTTGCGCTATCACATAGCAACAAAGGCTGCTCTGGAAAACCTGCAGCCAGTCCTCCAACTTCCTTATCAAGTACACTACTGAGTCTCCTCATCTGTCCTGGTGCTGTTCTTGCCCAGGCTGCTGTGTGTGTGGAGCCTCTGAGGTAGTCCCAGCACATCCTCCCCCAAGTCCTCATAGAGTCTCCCAGTGTTTCTCTGATCTGCACCTCACTCTCTGCTCCTTCTTCTTCCCTCCTCCCACAATTCCCCAGGACTGGAAGGGGCAGCCTCCTAACCATTCACTTCATCTCTTCGCAGCCTCCCTCCTCAACAACTTTATGGCCTGGGCATCAAGGGCCCAAGTCTTCCTGGGTCAATGGAAGAAACTCTGAGTCCCGTCCTTGGTGACACTGTTGAAAGAGGTGACAGCCATGCATTTCCCTGAAAACCCTTAGTAAGTATCCAATGAATGTGGGGGCTCTTAGCCCTGTTCCAGGTCATTTTCCAGGTAGGGACATGAGGGAGGAAGTAACACCACCCCAAGCAGAGATCAACTTGGTGTAAAAGAAACAGACTCCCTCCTCTCTGGGTTCCCTGGGCCAATGAAAGGTGCCATTTCTATTGGGTTCATTCATATTCAAGATTTAATTATTCAAACAGTAAATATGAATAATAGATTAATGACTGTGTCAGTCACAATCCAAGCCTGGGAATGCTGGCTTACTATTTTTGTCTGCTATAATACATAAGGTTTTTGTCCTTATTGGAAAGTCATGGAAGAAAGTGTCATTTTGTGCAACATCCTGGGCAGTGCAAAGACAGTAAATACCAAAGCTGATGAAGAATGTGTGGGATTTACTGCCCTGGACATGGTAGGATAGAAAGACTCATGTGCAGAGGCGAGATGTAAGCTGGGATCTTCATTACAATAGAAAACCTGTTTGTTTGTTTTGTATTTGGTTTTCATTGTAGCAGTGGTTCAGTTCATAAGGAATTTGTCCCACAAACATTAGGACCCAAGTTCAATCCTGTGATCCACATCCAAGTGTGGTACATGAGTTTGTAATCCAAGCACATCAGAGGTGGAGTCAGGAAAATCCCTAGGACTCGCTGGCCAGCCTCACCTAATTGAAGGGCCCCAGGTCCTGGTGAAAGACTGTCTTAAAGAAACAAAATAGCCAGAACACCTGAGGAATGACATCTGAGGCTGACCTCTGGTTTTCACATGCACACACATATACAAATCTCTCTCTCTCTCTCTCTCTCTCTCTCTCTCTCTCTCTCTCTCTCTCTCTCTCACACACACACACACACACACACACACACACACACACACACGAAGGAAACCATAAGCAGGAACTACAGATGATACATCCAATACTGAGAAGATGGTGAAGCAATTGTCATGCTCCAGGAACAGAGAGGAGCCAATGCACCCTAAATGTTGCACCAAGGGGAACGGCAAATGATAAGGCCAGGGTGGAGCTGGCCAGGGCAACCAGCAAAGAGCATTGTGGGCCAGGGAGAAGCTGAGCCAGAAGGTTCTCTATCAGGCAGCAGCTCAGATTGCCCAGTGGAAACGTGTTGTCTCTGCCGCTTTAATGGAGCATAAGAAAGGCCATCTGTGCATTCGCCTCGGGGTCAGAATTCACAGTGCTCTTAAAGGAATTATCTTATTTCTCACTTAATGGTAATCTTATTCATATACAAATGAATGTCCATTTTCATTTCTTCCAGTGTGTTGAATTTTGCCCACATATTGAGTTTTAGAATATTACATGCTCAAAGACAGAATTTCTGCATGCTTCCATCTGTAGATTTAGATTGTCCGAAGTTGTTGGATCTTCATAACTAAATGTAAATAGAATTTTGTTCATGAATTTGCAAATTGATTCTCTCTTTAGTGACCCAAGTGGGCCTGTAGCCCATTTTCTTCTGCATGCAATTTTACTGCTATTATTTAGATGTGTGGTTTAAACAATACACTGGCATTCCCTCTGCATAAATCCATAAATTATATTAAAATGCCAGCAGTAGTCTAGCACATGGCTTTCCACCTCCCTTCCTTCCTATTTCCCTTTCCTCATTTCTTCCTTCCCAAACCTGAAGCTGATCTCCCTCCACGGCACATGCCTGGATTTCTGGGAAGTCTCTCCCACTAATATTAAGAATCCAAGTCTCTGGAGGCACTGACTTGGTCCAGTCTTTACATCCTGCCTCGTTTACATCCCATCCTCATCATTGGGTTTCAGGAGCATTGTGGACATGGGCACCATGCACATTAGAAGTGTTTGGCTTGATTGACTGATAAATACCAGAGGGCTTTCCTACACCTGTGCACATAATTTAGCAAGTCAGAGAAATGCTTACCGTAGTGTAGGGTTTTTCTTTCTTTTTCTCTTTGAGATGGGTTCTCACTTAGCCAAGCGTGATCTTAAATTTCTGATCCTACATCTCCTAAGTGCTGGGATTAGAGGCATGTGAGTGCTGTAATTATAGGCAGGTGTGCATCTCCTGGGATTGCAGGTATGAACCTCCTGGGATTGCAGGTATGCACCTCCTGGGATTGCAGGCATGCACCTCCTGGGATTGTGGGATGCACCTCCTGGGATTGCAGGCATGCAGCACCATCCCCAGTTAGTGTGATGCTGAGAATTGAACCAGGGCTTCCTGCAGGCTGGGCAAGTACTCTACCAAGGTGAGCTACGTCCCCAGCCAGTGTAGTTTTCCACGTGTTGTGTAGTGCACAGAATGGAGGAAGGTAATTCCTTCTAGCTTGCTGAGTCAGCCAGAATCAAAACTGATGCGTCTTGAAGCCATGATGTCCACAGGGAGGTGAAGGATGGACTTTGATGTCTTTAGTTAGAATTTAATAGATTGGGAGGCTCTCGGGAAAGCTCTTTGCAAACTGCAAGTTTTACCTGACCCACTCTCTCTGAATAACTCTGCTTCTAGGCAAGAGACCAATCCCATTTACAAATATTTCATTTTGTCACATTTTGGTTTTTCCTTGGCAATTGCACGGAGGACTTGGTATTCTGAAATTCCCCACCCGGGTCTGGGTGCAAGTGAATTTCTGCTTTAACTACTGTGTGAGTCATTGCTCAGACTCTGATAGAGGCATTTCTGCAAGCAGGCATGTCTGATGCCACATGTAGGTCACCCCAATAGCTGGGAACTTCTTTGCTACAACAAGGGAAGCTCATGATTTTCCCTTTCTTCCACCCTCGCTGCAAAGTGCAGAAATGGTTCTTACATTGAATGGAAGAGGTGTTTTTTGTTTTGTTTTGTTTCCCAGTTTGTTTGTTTGGATATTAAAATAGGGTTTCCAGATGAAATACAGATCACAAAGCTGAGTTTGAAGTTCAAATAAGCAGCACATGATATAATGTACATCACACATGCTTAAATATTAGGAAAGTATTACTTATCTGAGATGGAAACTTAACTGGACAGCCTATATTTTTATTTGTTAAATTTGGCAGCATGAATTAAAAAAACAAACCAAACCATAGCTGCAGCCAGCACTGTTAGATAAATGCTTCCCTTGGGAAGCAGAAGGGAATTGATGAAACATCTTTCTTTCTCAGCATCCTCTGAACTGCTCTGTCTTTCCTTGGAAAGGGAGGAAGGCCTGCTGGGTATAGACAGTCATGCTGGCTGGGCTGACAGAGACCTGAATAAGGGTAATGCAGACAGACTGATGTTAGAGGGAGAAGGGCCTCCCCTAGCTGCCTCGAGACTGCTAAAGACAGTAACAATTTCAGAATAAGCACACGAGAGCTGCTAAAATTAAGAGGGAAGGGGGAAGGGCCAATTGATGCATCTGGTTCATGATCATGGCTGCTGCCTGGTATAATCTGTGTCCAGGTAAACCTGGGGGAAACCAGTAGTGGCAAATTGCAGGAAGCAGGAGGGAGTGAGCCACAGGCTCCCTGCATCTGAAGGGTAGTTACAGAGAGGGGAGGAGGAGCAGGCAGAAGCCCTGGCATTCGAAATGGGTGGGCTCTCCAAGGTCATCTCAGATGGCAGGAACGTGATGGTTCAGGCTGGGAACTGTGGATGAAATCCACCTGCAAGGCTTAGCTGTCACAGTGAGGGCGCAATCAGGGCCATCTGCCACAACAGATAGCTGCTTACTTCAGGAAGAAGTGTCTGCAGCATGCTGTGACATCCTGCAGAGTCTTTTTAAAGTCACCTGGTCCAGTGGGCAGGCAAACAGCAAGGGCCGTGGCCGTGAGGATAAAGGGTAGGGCAGATTCATTTGATGCCAGGCACCCCAAGGGAATTCTGGCTGGAAACAAGAGCTAACTAGGTGACCTGGGCACAACACGTGACAGTCTGTGGTTCAGATTCCTTCCTCATCCTTAGAACAGTGGCTGGTTATGTCAGACTGATATCACTGTTCCACTAGGAGCTGCTGCAAATTGGAATAATTACCTTGCCAGTGTCAGCTCAGGTGCTACATCAGCTGTGAGAAAGAACAGATGGGCGAGCCAGGAAACAGAGCGGCAGGGGCGAGGTGTTCTTACCATCTGCATAATTCTCTCTCACATCTCTTTCCACCTGCCAGCATCAGAACTTCTCTTCTTAATTGCTGAAGGGTGTGAGGAGGGTACCCAGGGGATGTGATAAACACTTAAGAATTGATGCTGAGGCAATTACCATATTGACAAGGTGTCTGCAGGGTCTGGAAACACCTATAATATGTTTCAGATGGAAAATATTTAACATTATGTGCCTTTGCCTAGGCTTCTGAGTGTTGTGCATATCTTCTATCGGTAACTGAGGAGTGTATACAACATTTATTACATGAAAATATATGAGTCAGGAGTGTCTACTTATGTTTGTAAGCCCAGCACTCCTGAGACTGGGGCAGGAGGATTGCCACTAATTTGAGCAAGCCTGTGCTACACAGTGAACTCAAAGCCATCGTGGGTTATATATATAGCAAGACCCTGTCTTAAAAACAAGCAAACAAATTTATGTAAATATAGAAAATATGAATACTGTTTTTCAGAGACAGAAACATATATTCAGAAAGAAGAACACAAGTTCTGGGAAAATATTAATCGGAAAATCTAAAATTTGTCCATAGTACTGGGATAACTCAGGGATTCACTGCTGGCCTTGCATCCTGGAGGGCCTGGCTTTGATCACCAGCAACACAATGGTTATAAATTTAAAAAGAAAATCACATGGTCAACTGTGGTCACTTTGAACACATTTATAATGCATGCAGAGTCACCAATAATGCATTAGTGCCACATTAAGGAAATAAATCAAAGCACTTCCTCTTACTGTCAAGGGGAACCAAGATTTTAATTCTCTTAGCTCTCCCTGTGTCTTCCATCCTCTCTGTCTGTTATATGAGTCAGAATCTGTGCCTGCCTGAAGGCTGGCTTGTGAATCTGGTCCCTGTGCAAAGGGCTTTGCTCTCTCTTTTATATATGTAGAGTACAGAAAGCGTCACATGGAGAAGGGATAAGGAACACTTTACAGAAACATTCAAAAGAGTTTTACAAGGGATTAGGTTACTAACTCCAACTGCCCACAACTGACCTAATAACAATATTGCAAGCATCACTGTTTATCAAGCAATATCTGTATATCATATTCGATGTTTTTGGTGGATATTTATTTTATAAGGTTGTTTTCCACCTATAGTTGCTGTTTACAGCTAATGATGACCGTAACACACATTGAAACTCAAATGTGTTACTCTTGGGCCAGGGGCATGGAAGAGTAAGTAGTTTCAGATTGCAGCTGTGTGTTAGTTTAGGTTGTAAAAGTTGTTTACATGGGAATTCCAGACAAGTAAAGTTGGCTATTACTTTGTTCTCCTCAGGGCAGGTTAAACAGACTGAGTACACAGTAGAAGAGCAGTCTTACGACCTCAAGACCTGACTTTGACTCTGGCTGTGTGTGGCAGCGAAAGTTCCAGCTCTTAGAATGGAAGCGATATTTTTATCATAAAGTATTGCCACAGTCAGTGAAGGTGTAACTCTATGTTTTCTTCATAGGTGCATTTAGGTAATTACTAAGCAGTCAAATAAATAGAACGTGAATGAAAAATTCATTACTGAGATATAAAAATGATAGCAATATTTGCACTGGGTGTTAAGGACATCTCTTGTAGAGGATGAGATTTCACATGAAAATAAGGAACTTATGGAAACTGTCAAGGACTCATAAGCAGCCATGCTCCCCAAAGATAGATAGTTTTGGAACTTTCCGTCTGATTTGGAATCATTGCTGGCCTCTATGCCAAGTCCTGGCTTGAGATTGTGGGACTCCTGGGTCCATTCATCCCAGCTCTGTCTTCACTCAGTGGGTTGTGATAAGTGGGTTAGTGACTGAAAGCTTGGAGGAAGTTCTGTGGGTTCTCCTTGTCTCCTTAAAGCACAGCGTAACTGTTTTTCAGTAAAACTGAGTAGTCAGTTCTGCTTCAGTTGAAAGCAGTAAGTCACGGGCAAGAGTCTATGAAATTCTCTGCTTCCTTAAGTTTGGTTCTGTATGTGGCATTGGAGTATAATGGGCAAGAGAAAGGTATACAATCTGAGCCTAACACAGTTCTTAGTCAGGGTTTCCATCGCTGTGATAAAACACTGTGTATACTCGCCTTGAGGAGGAGAGGGCTTATTTATTTGACTTACAGTCTCAAGTCACACCCCATCACTGAGATGGTGGGCATCAGGCGAGAAACTAGGAACTCAAGGGAGGAAGTAGGAGGCAAGAACTGAAACAGAGACCACGGAGGAGCACTGCTTATTGGCTTGCTCCTCATGACTCGCTCAACCTGCTTTCCTACGCAACCTAGGATCACCCGTGTAGGGACAGCACCACCCGCAGTTGGATGAGCTCTCAAACTTCAAATATTACTCAAGGAACGTCCCCGAAGACTTACCTACAGGCCAATCTTATGGAAGCATTTTCTCAGTTAAGCATTTTCTCTTCCCCAATACATCTAGGTCTGTCTCAAGTTGACAAAAGACACCCAGGAAATCCAGTGAGTTCCATATTTAAATGCTGCATGACATGGATTGCAGCAGTCTAAGGGTCACCTTACTGGTTCCAGGGATGACCCTGACCTCACTATATAGGGGATCTTCATACAGTTCTGTAAAGAACAGAACTTCAGTGTTTTTCTGTTCTTTCTGAATACAGCATAGAATATACTACAGAAGGGGGGTAGGTTTCACTTATACTTTGGGGTCTGTATTCTGTGATCAAAACACCAGACAGAAACAACTTAAGAGTCTGAGTTACTTTGGCTCGTGGTTTCAGAGGTTCAGGCCACGCACGGTTACCGGAACTCGAGCAGAGGACTATGACAACAGAATCAGGGGACAGAGAAGCATTTCCATCTCATTACAAAGCAGCAGCAGAGTGAAGAGACTGGGGGCCTGGCAGAGCTCCGAAGGTGCCCTCTAGTGACCCTACCTCTTCTAGGCCACACTTCCCACAGTTTCCATGGCCTTCCCAAAGAGTACCGACATCTGGAGAATATGCATTCAAAACATAAGGCACACATTCTGTATTCAAACCATACTCCATCTGGCCTCCAGTCACCCAAGGCTCTTAGTCATCTCATAATGCAAAATGCATTTAGGCCATCTTCAAAACCTTAACAGTTGCAATATTTCTGCAAAGTTCAAATTCTGTTTCTTCTGAGACTTAAGGCAGAGTTTTAGTTGCATGGCTGTATAAAATACTTCCAGAGTATAATGTCCCAAAGGGGACGGATGAGAGAACAGGAAAGAGGGATTGAACAAAAGCAAGACCCAAACCCAGTAGCACAGGCGTTAAGTCCTGTAGCCCCGCACCCATCACCTGGAGTGTGTGATGACATGATGAGTCCCAATGAGCATGGGCAGCCCCCTCCACATGGGCAGTCTTTCTCGTAGTTGACTCTACTCATTGCCCATGGCCTTCCTCCACACACATCACTATATTAGCATCCTCAGCGTTCTGAGGGCTCTGTTGCAGGTTAGGCTTCAGCCTTACAGCTTCGTGCATCTCAGCTGTAGGGACTTTGACCTTGCCTCACGTAGCCTGGCCTTGTATCATTCATGATCCTGTAACTCCCTCTGTGTACCTACAAAATCAGCATCACATGGCTAATGTCAAGGTCACCTGCTAACATGAGCAGTATCTGGGGCTCCTTGGACCACAGCCTCAGTGGTGTCTGAGTACCTGGGCAAACATTGGCCTGTGCGGCCTGACTTGTTAGGGTTTCTATTGCTGTCATGAAACAGCACCAACAGCAGCACTAACAACATGGGGAAGAAGGGATTTGTTTCTCTTATTCTTCTATTATCCCAGGCCATCACCGAAGGCAGTCAGGGCAGGAACTCAAACAGGGCAGGATCCTAAAGGCAGGCTCTGATGCAGAGGAGTGCTGCTCACTGGCTTGCTCCTTGTGGCTTGCTCGGCCTGCTTTCTTATATAATCCAGGATCATCAGTGCAAGGGTAGCACCACCAATAATGGATTGGGCCCTCCCCATCAATCACTAATTAAGAAAATCAGGTTTGCCTATAGCCAGATATTATGGAGGCTTTTTCTCAACTGAGGTTCTTTCCTCTCACATGTCTCTAGTTGTGTCAAGTTGTCATAAAACTGAATAGCACATGGCTCTCTGCCAGTAGGAATCCCCCCACTGCAAGACTCAGATGCTATCTGATAGCATTTTTAGTCCATTGGTTGATTGAACACTAGGGGTCCTGTTTGTGCATTCCAAAGGGCTTACCTAAGCATCACAAGGATGCTCTCCTTGTACAGAGGAGGACAGTCAATGATTATTAAAGGTCCAAAGATGCTCCCAGGTAAAGTGGCTCTGGACTTGCAGCATTTTAACCTCTCCACAACACCGAAGTTCTAATCAGTTAGCCAGCCTTGCTGAAGGCTCGGGGCTAGGGGGTGGTAAGGAGACGGGGGCCACACTTTTCAGCAAACTGTAAAAGAAAGGGAATTAAATCAGGGTCTGGGAAGGAGCTACAATTTGTATTAGGTATATCACAGAACAGACTGGAGACGAAACTTAGTAAATACAAATGTGCACTCATGCCTGCCAAGCAGATCATTCCCAGCTGTACCCCTGTTGTAGCTCAGCCCCCCAACTCAGCACTCAAGTCTATTGTGCCCTTATATCTGATTCTAATACTCTAGTCCTGTATATTTCCCTTAGTTAATTTTCTCATTGCTCTGATAAGATACCAGACATAAACACCTAAGAAGAAAGGAGGATTTGTTTTGGCTTACGGTCTCGGAGCGTTCAGTCACCGAGGCAGAAGGAGAGCATCTCAACTTACAGGGAAGTCCAGAGAGGAATACAGAAGTGGGTCAGAGCAAGACTTAAACCCCAAAGGATGTACCCCCGCCCACTGGTCTGCTGACTCCAACAAGATCCCACCTCTCATCTTTCCCATTCTTTCAATAATGCCTAGACATTTTAATCCATCATGGAACAAGCCCAGTCATGTAGTCAGAACCCTTATGATTGACTCATCTCAGGAGATGCTTCCACAGACACATCAGGGTCTTGAGATATGCCTCTTGAGTCTCCACAGCAATTCCCAATCTAGTCAATCAAGATCAGCCAACACAATATTGACCTATTTTCTGGTTAGCTGTGCATAAAATGAGCAGCTTCAAAACAGTGACTTGTTATGAATTCTCAGAGCTTTGAGGTGGATGGTGCAAACCCAAGTTCCCAGAAGGAGAAAAAAAAAAGCCACACCTACACTGAAGACTCCATAAGGCTGATTGACTAGCTAGAACTTCGTGACTGTGGGAAGATCAGTGCTACAGATCTGGAATCTTGTGGGCTGTCTTTAGTAGCCATCCATCACCTACCTCTGTACTAACATCCTTCCAACTATTAGGCAAAGGAATGTATTAACTTAGCAGAGCACCAACCCCAAAGCTAAGCAGGTTGCCAGCCAACATGTGAAACCTATGCAAAGATTTCTCTGCTTTGCAGTAAGCTATCCGATGTACCCTCCATAGCGTTTGGTATATACCTCATTCTGTGACTTTCTTTTGTTCTGTGACTTGCTGTGGGACAATGGTCTTGTACCCTGTAAAGATTTGTCAGTTGTACTAGTTTAGTAAAATGCTGATTGGCCAGTAGCCAGGCAGGAAGTATAGGCAGGGTGATCAGAACTGGAGAATTCTGGGAGGAGGAAAGGCTGAGTCTGTAGTCGTCACCTAGATGCAGAGATACCAAGCCAAGTGGCTTACACAGACAAGAATTATGGGTTAATGTAATACGTAAGAATTAGTTAATAAGAAACCAGTTAGTTAATAGGCCAACCAGTTTATAATTAATGTAGGCCTCTGTGTGTTTCTTTGGGACTCCCATCTCTTCCTGTCCAACAATGGGATTGTAGGCTGGCTTGTGCAGAAAGCACTTTACCAACTGAGCTGTCTTCCAGCTCCAGTTGATGTGCATTGTAAATCCATGGCTGCAGCCTCTAGCAGCCTCTAGCAGCCTCTAGCTGCCTGCTAGGGTAGTCCCGGGTGATATCTAAGAGGCCAGAGACTCTTGCTTCATGCTCTGCTTCTTCTCACCTGTCCATAGTCTCCTCAACTTGATCTGCCCTTGGCTTGTAGCATGTGATTTACAGAATGCAAGGCTTTTCAGGGATGCAAATTTCACAGAAGAAAAAAACCAAGCTATTATTCTCTACTAAAAGAAAGCAGAGCTGAGAGTGATTTCCATTCTTGAGGAACATTCTAGACTGCACTGGAATATTTATTGCAAAAAAGCAATAATACTTTAGGAATAACAGAAAAAGACACAGAAAATGGTCTGTGAACATTAGAACATCTAAAAATAATACCAAAATTATGGTTAATTAAGATTATGTTGAGCTGTAAAAGCTAGTCAGTAGTGATAGCTAAAGAAAAATAACAAGAATTTTTTTTTAAGCACCAAGACTTACATCTGGACTGTATTTATTTATTCAAATAAATAAAGATGCTACTCACATTTAATCTCATGAATATACACACAAACACACTCATATGCATAAGCACACTCACATGCATACTCACACACATACACACACATAGGCAGGTGAAAAAGTCAAAGGCTGAGCCAATTTCATGTCTGTGACTGGGATGTCCTGGGCTACCATGCTGACGGAAGAGCGCTTGTCATTTTGTTAAGCTATTATGAGCGTCTGAGAAGCCTTAAGACACAGCCACCCCTTCACTGCCCATATCACCTGGAATTTGCAGTTACTAGGGAAATGTTAAAGTAGGAATCTGGACATAAAATCTGGACAAAGGTTGTGCAAAAGCTAGAGATAGCCGGAATTGTAGGCTTCCAATCCTCCATCAACCAGCTCTGTCCAATCTGACAGCAGGCACTCTGAGTGGGAGTTCAATGTGTTTTCACAAAAGACGGGGGCCTTGCTGGGAAATTGGGCTGCTAAGCTGTGCTGCCTGCGTTGTTTCCACCACAGTACGAGGGCTCCTTTTGGAAGTCGGAACGAAACCAAGTGAATGACTAAAATGCCAAAACCCCGTAGACAATTTTCTGTGTGCTTCTGGGTTGGAATGCAGGTTTTCACCTTATGAGTGACTGTGGGCTCTGAGGTGATGGCCGTCTCCACTGATTCCATGTTGAAGGTGAATTCTGCCCAACTGTTGTGAGGAGAGTCCCATGGAGGGTGAGGTCGACATTAGCATATTAAAGACACAGTTGGCACAGAGACTGGAGTCTCTTTGCCACAAAGGCCAATATGTAACAAATAGAGCATGAACAGAAAGGCTCACGCTGTGTGAATGACCCCAAAGCCTGGGCCGTAAAAGAAATCCCAGTGATTTGTACAGTTTTTGTCGCTGACCCTCTCTCTAAATGTCCTCCCAGCTCTGGCCCCTTTCTGCTCTTGGAAGGACATTGTTTCTCGGTAAGCTAGCTCCACTTCTGCTATTACCCATGTGTCTCTCGGTTCAGGTTTTGGTTCTGGGACACAAAAAAGTTGGAAACCCCACTGGACCCTCACCGAATCCAAAATCCACCAGCAGTTGGAGATTGACTAATAAAAGAGCCTCGTAGGTTCCAGCCATGCCATGCTAAACCTTGTTGCTTCCACAAGATGTGAATTATACTACACGGCCCGAGTGGGGAGCGGAGTGGTCATTTCTACCTCAGTGGAATGAGGGGAAAATGGCTTACGGAGGAGGTACACTTTTAACCAAGTCTTGGATGAAGAGTAGATAGATACCAGGCAAACAACACAAAAAGTAGGCTGCAGCTCAGCCAAGAGCAGTGAATGACATAGGCTGGTGTTTGTAGCCATGAGCAACTTGTATGGCTGGCTGGCTTGATTTGGGTGGTCAGAAGCAGGCAGGAGAGGACAGCAAGCGAGCTGTGTGAGAAGCAGGACCTGACCATGGAATTCCCTGTCCTGTGGTACAAAGTTGCTCCTTCATTATTTCTTCAATAAACACATATATTAAGAACCTACTAAATGTGAATTCTCAGGGAGACAGATTTGTGGTGGAGTTCTTGTTGTTGTTGTTCTCACAGAACTTTTAGAATAAAAGGGGCAGACAGACATTAAGCTTCCGATCGTACAGTTATTTAATTGTAGGCACAATAAGCATCTTATATGTAGAAGTTAACGATGTATAGTGAGAGTAGTAGGAGGGAAATCTAACTTAGTCCAGGGTCTGAGAGTTCCCCAAGCCGAGACCTGTGTGGATACCAGTTGGCTAAAGCAGGTTATCTGGACACATTGGAAGGAGGATGTGGGCAGATATGACATGGATAAAGGTCTGGAAACAGCATTAGCTGGAGTTTCACAGAAACAGGCAGGTGGGAAAAGCCACACGGTCGGGTGCATCTGAACCTCAGTCCCCCTCCTGATGCAGGTTAGGGAGTGTGGTGACGGGTTTTGTGTTCTGAGGGCAAGGGGATGGCCTGATAACAGGCAAGGCTTCACTTCCAGCTGTGCCCAGGCGCGGTCTCAGGAAGAGCTCAGCGACTGAGTCAGTAGATCCAGTGAGGAGCTCGGCTCTCACTGTGTGCGCAGTGCCATCCAGTCTACACAGGGCCCCAGAAGAGCAAAAAGGTAGAGGAAGGAGGGAGTGTCTTTCGCTTCTTGGGCTGGAACTTTCATGCTCTTCTGATGAGGAGATCGAAACTTGACAGGGAGTTGGGGGGGCACCTCCAAAATCAACCTGTTCTTTCCTGGCCAGGAGTCAGGAATAGCCTTGATTCTATGGCTATTCTGTCTTGGCTGAAAATGCCAGACATGTTTTGGCCAGGAGACATTAGTTTGGTTCATGTCCTAGGGCATTTATTTATTTATTTATTTTTCTTCTATAGCAGAGCAACCTTGCAAATACAGCTGTCTGGAAGCTAGGCATAAAGAGATACTTCACTGGTCTTTGAAGACTTGTGCCAGAATCTCAACCCAGTCACCAGGGTGGAGAAACATAAGGACACCCTGTGGGGATCTATGACTGGGCCAACTGGGCTGACCAGTCCACATCTCCTTACTTCTCAGACCAGTCATTTCAAGGACTTACCTACTTCTTTAGTCAAGAATCTTACTAACTCTTAGACAAGGACCCTTCACTTTCTTTACATGCTTTCTCGCTATAATAAAGCTCCTTGTTGGCTTGAACTTATTTTTCATTATTTATGAAACTCACCCTTTGAGCTGGCAGCACCAAGAACCTGGAATATCACTGGTTCTGTAGAGGTTTTAGTCATTGTGACCCTGATCTAGCCCACGTGAGACTAGAAAGTCTCTATCATACTTAGGGGCCACCATCTCCCCACTTCACTGGGACATCAGTGCTCCTGGTTCTTAAGGCTTTGGATTCAGACTGGGATTTGCAACATCAGATCCACATTCTCTTAACTTTCATTGTTTGGATGGGACTGTATTGCTGGCTTGCATGGGCACCAGCTTGGACAGAACAGATTGTGAGACTTCTGTGCCTCCATCCTCATGGGTGTCAGTTTCCCACAGTAAAACTGTTCCTTCTGTCTCTAGGCACCATATTGGTTCTGTTTCCTTGGAGACTCTTGGCTAATGCAGGATTTGGAGGAAGCAGTTTGTGTGATGTGTGATGTTGTGGCCAACCTGGTGGGAATGACAAAGTGAGGGCTAAAATTGTGACAGAATGGACAGGGAAGGTGGAATAGACTTGGCAGATATCTAGGACCTTCAACTGGTTGTACCTAATGACAAGGAAGTTACATACGGGGAACATGGAGTGGTGAGATGAGGCCATGAAGGATCAGATCTGGCGGGGATGAGGGGACAGAATAAGCGTCAGTGTGGATACATTTACTTTAAAACTAGATAGGCAACTGGATGTGAGCATAAAATCTTGACAAGATTTCAGAGCCAGACTTACATAAATAAGTAAGGCTAGCAGAGAGGTAGGTGGCGGCTGAAGCCCCGATACCTGAGCACTCTCACAGAGGAAGGTGAGTGGACTAAGACGACAGGAGAGTCATATCCTGGGCCTCTGTGAGAGCAATTGAGAAGCTAGAACCCTGATTACCTGCAGTGATGCCATGAGGTGGACGGGGAGACTCTTGGTGTCCTCCCTCCAAACTCCATCTCTTTTTGTCTTCTATGCAAACCCTAATTCAATGAAAATTGTCTATCCCAGGTCCAGAATGCATGCCAACTGTCTCCCCACACAGCCAGCCAGGAGCTCACACTGTGCTCCTGTTTAGCGAGCAGATGCAGGAAATCAAAGGGACGTCAATACTAAGACAACTGTGAATGAATTTACTGGGTTGACACCGTGATAATGGTGACTCAAAAAGTGACTTTGGGAGAGCATACTTGTGAAGGAAAATGCTCACTTTCAGGTTCCAGGATGATCCATGTGGATCCAGGCAACGGCAGTTGGGGAATGTGAGCCTGGAGTCTGAGTGGGGGACTCGGCCTTGTCATGAGGATCTGGCAGCTGTCTCAAGCTGATTGTTGGAGCAAAGGGCTCGCATTTGCCAGAACACTCTGTAACCCACTCTGAAAAGTCCATTTCAGTCTCACCGCTGTTTCCTGTTTCTACCTCCTGAGTACTGGGATGACAGTGAGGGCCACTGTGCCCAGTTTGTACAGTGCCGGGGATTGAATCCAGGACTCTGTATATGGTGAGTCCTGGATTCTACACTCCACCAACAGAGCTTTATCCCCCCAGCCATAAAAGATGGCTGTTTACCAATGGTTACTTCTCTTTGGTGGCAGGCTCCTCAGGAGCTGAGGGATCTCCAGAAGACTGCGGTGGTGATGGTGAAGGACCCACATTTGGGAATTCCAGCTCTCTAAGGCCAGTCTACTGCCTCCAACTGGGGTCCTCTGTCACCATCACATACAAAGGTGTTCGGGGTCTCCTGGTGTGATAACTTCTGACCCGGGGGTTGGGTCCAGGTTGCTATATTCTCAGGGACAATGGAGTTTGAGTCTCTTTCCAGGTCCATCTCACACAAATGAGTCTGGAGCAGAAATGAAGAGATTTCCAAAGAGAGCATCCCGGATTTCACACATCTCTAGAATCCTCTGTGGGATGGTGTCCTCATCACTTTCTGCTGATGTCATATCATCCTTATAGTCTCCCAAGTTCCTGCTGGGCAGGGGCTGACCGGCCCCCCAATTCTCCACAGATGCCTGTCCTTCAGACAAACTACTTCCGTTCTCCACAGATGCCTGGCCTTCAGACAAACTCCTTGGGTTCTCAGAACCCTCAGAACTAAGGGTAAACAAAGAGCCCTCATCAGAGTCAGAATCATAATTGGCCACCAAGTCGTAAAGAGAGTCAAAAGGGGCATCTCTCCACACAGGCTCCTCACTGGCGGCTGTGACATGAGAGCCACTGGCCCATCTTGGAATAAGGGAGGGTGGGTCTACATCCCTTGGGTTATGGTGTAGGACCTCATCATAGACATCAGACACCCTTTCCTCAGCATCAGCTTTCTGGAAGCTTGGCTCCCATGTGGCCATCCCCCTAATGAAATTGCTCGCCTGCCTTTCCTCGGGAGATTCCTTCGGTGAGCCCATAGCTCCCAAAGGTTCAGGGCACCCCCTTTCCTTGCTCTCCCCAGAGCCCTGTGTATTTGTATGTGCTAGAGTTTTGGAGACATCATCTCTTGACTGTGACAGGCACAATTCGTCCCATTCACCATCGGTGGAGCTGGGGACAACTTCCAGAGAGCTAGAAATGGAAGACCTATCTATCACATCGTCGTAGAGGGAAGATTCCTGGACCACCGTGTCATAATGTAATTCTTCAGGAGCTTCATAGTGATCCTGGGCCGCTGAAATCAGCTCATGAGTACCAGCGTTTGGAAGGCCACAGAGAGCAGAGTGGGCTGCACGGCCGCATGGAAGCACATTGCCATCTCTGTTCCATGCCCCAGTGTTGTCCTCGAGTTGCGCCGGGTTCTGTTGATGACTGAGATACATTCTGCCACTCCCCGGTACCCTTTCTGGCATGACGGTATCATATGGGATTGGCTCTGTTGCCCAGGAAGGGTTCTGACTCTCCTGAAACTTTAGCTGGTGGGATGCTTGTTCTGTCCCTTGGTGCTGTTCAGGTGGGGAGAGTTCGACATCATCATAGAAGCCCTCATTGGAGTAGGCATCTCCTGAGCCAGACTTTTTGTTCAGGCAGCTTTTTTGCCACAGTCTGTCAATATAAGGCCTCATGAAAGTGCCCAGGCAGAAAGCCACCATGAACGTGATGAACACCGACAGGCAGATGACCAGGACAAGGTCTGGAGAATCGTCGTCCTTTCTGTCAGTGACATTATCATACTGAGAGTCTCTGAGTTCTGTGAGGGGCTGTGGCCATGTCTCCTTGAGGTCATCGTAGCCCACCTGGGCTGCCTTCTCCAGAGTGGAAAGGTGAACATCCACTCCTTCCTGGGGCTTCTCTGCTTTGCTCTGCATGAGGCTTTTCTTGTCATTTGGAGTAGCAGGAAGGTGTGTTTCCCTGGAAATTCTGATCTGGGGGGTCTCCAAATATGGTTTCTCATTTTCTGCAAGAGGGAAATGGAAAAACACATTGACTAGATGTTGGAATAAGACACCAGGCTTCAGAGAGTCAGTGAACCCTCAAACTTTAGCTAGCTATGTTTTCAAGCAAGTATCAGGTAACAAGTAATTTTCATGTATTCATTCATGTGTTCATTCCTGTTCATTGCCCACAGGGACTCGGTGAGACATAGGCCTGTTTCTTACAGGCCCAAGAGGTTATGTTTTTGAGGCCTCCTGCCTGACGACTGCCCACAGGTAAAGCAACCAGATGGGAGGGCTGACACATGGCTTCTCCTTCCTCTATACCTTCAGCTACTTCGCATTTGCTAGAAAATTCTATCAACCCTCTATTGTATCTGCTTCTGACCTACTCGTTGTAGGTTGGAATATTAGTTCCTCACCATTCTCCAGTTTTGCTAAGCAGTAAAACCCCCACTTTCTTCTTCTGCCTTATACACTTAGAACGCCAGCCCTGGCTCATGACTTCCTTCTGCTCCTCATGGATACCTTCTACACTCAGTAGCCATGGCCATGATACCGCTTTAATGGCAATCCCAAAGCGGTCAGATTCCAGGCCTTTTGTCCTGGATCTTGTTTTCAGGCTAGTGAAGAATTGCAGGGGGATTAAAACCTTCCCAGATTGTCCCATCTCAGTGGCATCATCTGTTTGTGGGGAGGGATGAGGATCAGAGCAAATGAAACTTTACTTTTGAAATCTGTGTGCTTGTCTTCTGAACTCAGAGGGTCACATTTTAGAAGTTAGTAAGCATTTAGAATGATGCTAAAAACCCTTTCTTTAATCAATCATTAAGAATTGGGATGAACTTTGTGACATTTTGGGGGCTTCCAGGCAAAACTCTTTTCTAGCTAAAGAACTGTTTCATTTGTATGTTTCTTCAATCACGTGAAAAGAAACTGTCAAAAGCCAAGGAAAAGGATCAAAGGCTGAATGGGGTGGGGACCAGCATCCTTGTCTTTTGAGAGACTGTTGCTACTTTTAAGGAGGTTGCCTTCTAATATGCTTTTCCAGGCCAAATGAAACTATTTCAGAAAAAAAAAATGAGACGCCACTCACTCACCCACAGACATGTTGCAGATGGCATCCCACTTCTCCATCCAGGATGCTGGGGTGACATTCTGAAGGCTGACACTGCTGTCGCTACACTGCCACTGGTTATCAGCCAAGTCAAGTTCCAGGTGGGGAAATTCTAGAGCAATGGTCACAATGGGTGCCAGGGCAGTCAGGGCATTGCTTCTGAGGTCTAACACCTGCTCCAAAAGAAGCAAATGTAGGTCAGTCTGTGCACAAAGACAGTAAGGGAAAAAGCTACAAGGAGTTAACACAGAGATATTTCTAGTGCTACAAAAGCAATACAAGTTCAAGCCTGGCATGAAAGTCAGTGAATACTGGTTTAAATCCCTGCCCTTCCCACAAAGCCTCTGTGTCTTGGCAACTGTTTGCTTTTTGTGAGACCAACACCCAGCATCGTCCATGGGTTAGATGAAACTTGCAAAAGCTTTTCAGATGTCTCAGCATTTCATCTTCTATATTTACCATATAACCTATGGTAAACCCTAGACTCACATGCTATCACCATCATTCAGAACTGGATCCAGGTCAAGAATTTCTCAAAATATCATCATCTTGGAAATAGCAAAGGATGTGAACCATGAGACCATGAAACACAGGAGAATTGTGTGTGGTTAAATCTCTGAGAGTAGTACATGGTTCTTTGTGAATTTGTGGCTGTTCAGAATCTGCAAGATGACTCACCTCCCTGCACAGTTAGAAATGCAAAGCTGGGCAGTGGGAGTGCTCACCTTTAATCCCAACACCCAGGTGGAGGCCCAAAAGTGTGAGCCTATTTCCACCTTGTCTGAAGTTTGAGGTTGTTCAAAGTTGTTGACAATAAGTGTGGCTACACATCCTGACCTACACAATAAGGTGTGGTTACTTGGTGTTTTTGACATTAAGATGGCCCATATGGGTAGATCCACTCTACCCTGACCAATCGTCAGAATATTCAAGCATAATTATGCTCTTTCTTTGAGATAGGAGGTTTGACCTAGGGAGCGGCTGCCTTCAGGATACTTGGCCTAGGGTGAGTTCACTGCCTAAACAACAGAATGCTAATGGCTTGATGTCTCAAAGTATTGACGCATATAACTGTTCTGGTTGTCCTTTGTGTCATGTTAATGCAATCTTTTGTCTTCTTCCCCCCATGGTATTGGGGTATGAAAGTGTGTGGAATATTAAATGCGGGAATTTCAGTATTCACTGGAACTTCCTTCTGGTACTATCCTATATTTTTTGTTTTATTATTTTCAGTCATGTCTTTGTACCCTTTGCTAACTTTTTTCATCCCCATGCTCCTACCCTAGTAAAGTGGTACACTTGTCAAAGCTGGTCCCCGACACACCCAGGAGGCAGAGGCAGGTGAATCTCTGTAAATTTGAGGCCAGCCTGGTCTACAGAGCAAGTTCCAGGACAGTCAGAACTACGGAGAAACCCTGTCTTGAACACCCCCACCCCCTCCCCACCTAAAAAAGAAATGCATGGAAAACAAGGGGATAGAAATCACTCAGTGGCTCAAGTGACAGGCCAGGGTGTGCTAAACTGGGCACGGCAATGTATGACCCAGGAGGGGAAGTTATGCTAGGTACGGCTGTGACTACAGCTACAGCAGCGCTGCATGCCAGGCATTCTGCTGAGTGCTCTGTATATTCTCAGATTCCCCCAGCAACTCCACAGCTCCCGTTCACACAGTGTATCCCATACAGAATGTCCTTGGTACAGGGGTCTGGATCAGAATAGGCACTCAGGACATAATGGAAACCGTAAATCTGATGTGGTGGTGTTCTGCGGTCCCAGCGCTTAGAAGGTAGAGACAGGAGGACAGAAGAGACCAGTCAGACAGAATACCGAGTTTGAAACCATCCCAAGCTACATAAGACTCTATCCCAAACAATGGTGACAACTATAAATGGAGATGCTGAAGAATTAAATGACAGAGTTGCAATGCTTCCTGGCCTCCAGGCTGAGTGTCTTCACTTCAGAACACACTCTCTCTGAGCTATCACATTAGTGTGAAGGAGACATTTGGAGAATGTTAACAACAGAACTGGAAATCGGAAAACAGAAAACGCCAAACTTGTGTTAACTAAAGAGGACATGGGTGAAAACTAGAAAGGACAACATTTTCTCTCCAGTCCCCCAAGAACAGTCAAATTTTCACTATGTAATCCAGGCTGGCCTCGAACTCATGGCAACCTTCTTGGGTCAACCCCTTGATCAAGGCCAATTTCTAAATAAACATCTTACATTATACAAATCCCTAAAACGAGGTTAAGTCTAACAACCAAACAAACTTCACCACAAACAGAATCACTAGAAATAGAATCGAGTTTTTCATGCACTTAATGACTGTTGTTCTCCTGTGTAGAGCCTCTGTGCAGTCCTGACTCTCAGGAAAGGCTCCTGGAACCAGGAAGCAGGAGGCCTGGATAAGGAGGGAAAGCACTTTACTTGGGCTTGGTGTGGTCCAGGACAGAAACTTTCCCCCACTGGTGCCTGGTCTCAGCATCACACTGAGTTATTGTCACATTTTTTGAGTAAATATTTTCTTTTTGTTGTATTTTTACATCCTGGCATTTTTTAAATTACAAATCATAGGACTAAAAGTCAGTCTGGAGAAAAGAAAATGAATGGAATAATTCAGAAAGAATAATTTCTGAGAAAAGATGGAAACAGAATTGTAACTTAGCAAAAGAAACCCCATCCTACGGCGTTTGAAAGGTGCATATATTCCGGGATGGCCCAAAGACAGGCAGAGTGTTGCTGCACAAATCATTGTATCTAAGAAGAAGGAGAGAAGATTAAGAAAAGAAAAGCTAATCTGGACTGTCAGTGACACTTACTTCATCCTGTTTAAGTATGCTGATGGATTTATGTTAAAAAAAAATCGATCTGGCTTCTGGGAAGGTGCCCCCATGGGAAGAGAAACACAGCAGTAAAAAATGTGAAATCCATCTTTTGGAGGGAAAAAGTCAACCACTGTGATGCCAAACATCTTCATCATGGTCTACAGCCAGTGTTTGGAGTAATTGCCAACCACACAGAAGGGGGCACTGAGCAGGGACCTCTGAGTATTCCCAGTTCTGGTGAGTCGGGGATTATGGCTATATTCCAAACATGCTCGGAGCTGATTTATAGCTTGCCTTTGCTATTTTTTTTAACCCTCAAACTTCAAAGACTCCTCAAGTACAATAAAATGCACAGGAGAGCAACACACACGACAAATTCCACACACAGATGTACCCATAACACACTGGTTAAGGCTCCTTCACAATCTGCCAATCTCTCTCGCCAGCAAAGTAGAGAGCGCCGTCACGTGAAGTGGACTCTTTTGCTCTAGTAACATGGCAGACAGACTCCAGAATGGTCCCCCACAACCCTATCTTCCGGTATTTAGGCCTTTAAACAATCGCTTCCTTCCAGTGCAGGCAGGACAGGTGATTCAGTTTCTATCCAAGTGACTCTGCCAGCTGCAGCAATGGGATTGCTGCTTTCGTGGTGACATTCTATAAAACAGAATACTTTTCTTATGCAGAGCAGAGACTATCAGAGGGACCACTACCTATAGAGCAAGATGCCACATCATGACTAGCCTGGTGGAGAAGGCCTCAGGGCAGCAACCTGAGGGCAGGCTTAAACCGACAGCTGGTAAAGAGCTGAGCCCTTGGGTCCAACAGCCCAATCAGGAAGCAAGCCCTGCCTGCCCAGCTGAGGTGTCCGTCCTGTACAGTGGGGCTTTCAGGTGAGACTCCAGCCATGACACTAGTGCGTTCTTTTGAGTGACCACGAGGTAGAGGCCCCAGCGAAGGCATGTCGGAATCCCTGCCCCATAGACCTTGTGAGGCGATAGATGTGTGGTAAGCTACAAAGCTGTGGTAAGTCATGATATAGCAATAGACCACTGACTCAGTCACTTGGGAGCATTGCCCATTGTGCATACCACTGTTGATTCATAGGTGCTTAAAATGCCCTCAGCTCAGCACTGGGAAACAGAGTCAGGCATGGTATGTGCAATGGTTTCAGCCACAATAAGGCTGATACTTCCGGATTCTAGGAGCCATGCATGTGCAGACAAGCCCTCACGCAGAAGTGCCTAATGACCCCCAGGGATATTAAAGGGCCCTGCATGGCTCACGTGTGGTGTGGATTAATTTATCCATGTATGACTCAGCTAAGCCCTTGCGTACATATGTGAGCCCCATCATCTGCGTATGATGTAGCCATGTAGCCATGTTAACCCCTGTGAGCATGTGCTAGGCAGCTTTTAAAAGCTGGATGCGCCATCTTCCTCTCTCTCTCTGCACACTGACTTCCCAGGCCTGTACATGCCCCCCTTTAATAAACTCCTAAAGCGGGTTTGTTGCATGTTCCATATATCCTCCTCACTCATGCCAGATAATTTCATTGGTGCCATAAGACTCGGAAGGCTCTCCTGCCCCCAGCTCCTCTCTGGGGGTCGGGATCCGGAACTGGGTATTTTTTCCACAACCACGTGTTCCATCTGCCTGAGCGCAATTTCTACGCACACCACCAGCTTCAGTTGTTGAGTTCCCCCATCTGGTCAACTTAACTGTTTCTCTGAACTCAGGGAATTGACTGTTGAGCTCCCGGAAATCTTCTGGTGTTCCTAGAAATGGGGAGACAGCCTCCCAACCATGGTCTTTATGGCTGCGGTTGAGCCCTTCATTGACATTCATCTCTGGATTGCTTCCCTTGATAAAATCGTGTTTGGACTACCTGGGGTTTGTCCTCCCGCAACTGGGGGCCCAGGATCCCTCAGATTTTTCTTTCTTTTTCTTTTAAAGATTTATTTATTTATTATGTATACAACATTCTGCCTCTATGTATGCCCGCACGCCAGAAGAGGGCGCCAGATCTCACTACAGATGGTTGTGAGCCACCATGTGGTTGTTGGGAATCGAACTCAGGACCTCTGGAAGAGCAGCCAGTGCTCTTAACCACTGAGCCATCTCTCCAGTCCCCAGATTTTCTTTTTCTTTTTCCCCAACCGTGAAAGGTCACTCAAAGCAGCCTCTGGCCTCTCTGGCTTCTGAGTCACTCCGACCAGATCCAGTCAGCTTTAGCACCGCACCTGTAGGTAGAGGACTCTCTCCTACAGGCCCTGTGGTGTTCGCTGTCAATTTACACTGCACCTTAGAGGAGAGACATCTTCCTATAGGCCTTGAGGTGTCTACTGTGGTGTCACCGTTTTCACGGGTTTCCACTGTTTCAGCTGTGGGTAGCAAGCCATTCAAGCCCATCAATCCAGCCTCCCTCCAGGATGCCTTTTAGAGGCCCTAAAACCCCAGGCCTTAATGTCCTACTTACAGATTCCCACACTTTTACCCTTCCTTGTTACAATTTAGATAACATTCTGAAGTGGCCGCCTAACGGTACCTTTGATCCTGATATTTTACGGGAGCTTTCTAACTACTGTCAGCGCACAGGCAGATGGAAGGAGTTTCCTTATATCTAAGCCTTTTACTATCTAAGCTCTAAGCCTAAGCCCTCTGTCCTTACAAGTTGTTCACCTGCTCACATGTTCCCGGCTATGCCATCTGTACTGGAAGAACCCTCCACTTTCACTCTGGACCCAGCTAACAAACCCCCACCTTTTTTACCTCAGTGGGCAGCTACCCCTGTTCCTTCAACTCCTACCCCATTCCTCCAGCTCCTACCCCATTCCTCCAGCCCCTACCCCATTCCTCCAGCCCCTACCCCTGTTTCTTTAGCTCCTACCACCATCCCTTCAGCTCCTACCCCCATTTCTTTAGCTCCTACCCCCACTCCTCCAGCTCCTACCCCCATTCCTTCAACTACTCCTCTGGACTGCACTAAGGAGTCCACACCTTCCTGACCTCAGCAGACAGATACTTCTGCTCCTTTGCCCTATTCAGCTCTCTTTCTCCCCCCACTAACTACTCCATCAGCCCTGCTGGACCATCCTTCCTCTCAGGTGCCTGGCCTCAGCAGCCACCCGGCTCTAGCACCCACCTTTACCCCTCCTCTCCCACGCTTACGTGCTGCTATGGAACCCAACCCTGACCAAACCAAGCCAGCTTCAGTTCTTCCGCTGCGAGAGGTGGCCAGCATAGACGGATTGATTAGGGTACACATTCCTTTCTCCCTCTCAGAATTCTCCCATATAGAACAAAAACTAGGATCCTATATGTCTAATTCTACCACTTTCATAAAGCAATTCTAATATATCACCCAGTCTTATAATCTCACCTTTCATGATATTTATATGATCCTATCTAATAACCTACTTCCTGAAGAGTGCAGCCAAGTTTGGGAGCAGGCCAGAATATATGCAGACAATATTCACCAAACACATGCAACACATCCTCCAGGGGCAGAGGCGGTCCCCAAGCATGAACCTCATTGGTACCATAACACTCCAGGTGGGATTTTAACTAGGGACCGGTTTTTGACTTGTTGAGGGCAGGTCTCTGGAAGGCTGCCCTCAAGCCAGTAAAGTATAATAAGCTCTCAGAGGTCATTCAAGATATGAAGGAAAATCCTTCTGCATTTTTGGAACACCTCACTAAAGCCCTGTTACAATATACTAACTTAGATCCAGAAACCACAGAAGGTAGACAGTTACTCATGACTCATTTTTTTTTATCAGTACTACCCTGACATTAAGGCTAAACTTAGACATTTGGAGAAAGGCCCCTAGAACCCTCAGGCAGAAGTCTTAGAGTTGGATCTTAAGGTGTACCATGCAAGGAATGACAAAGCCTGCAATCACTATCATGTGCTAGCCACGGCCCTCCGACTGACTGAGGCAACAGACCGCCCGATCCGTGCTGTCCATGCTGCTCCCTTGCCCCCTGGGGCTCAAGAACCACTAGGCCCGTGTTTCAAATGTGGTAGAACTGGTCACTGGGCCCGAGCATGCTCTAATCCTCATCCTGGTCCTGAGAGACCTTGTCCAAGATGCCATAGGGAAGGACATTGAGCAGTCAATTGTCCTTGTGCACATAGTGGCATGGAGACATCAAACCCAGAAAAATTCCCAAGTTGACCTTCTAGGTCTGGCCATGGACGAGTGAGGTTGCCTGGGCTCCCTTGACCCAACCACAACCATCATGTGTAACAGGGAACCGTGGGTAAACATCACAGTATCAGGATGGCCCATCTCCTTTCTCTTGGACACTGGAGCCACATACTCAGTACTGAGGGAATTCTGGGGGGCCTACCTCTCCTTCTAGTTTCCCTATTCCCTATTATTGAGGGAGACAGCCTTATCTCCTTCAGCAGATCCTACCACTTAACTATGTTTTTAGGGGTATTTATCTCACTCATTCACTTTTAGTCATGCCAACCTACCTGGTACCTCTTATGGGAAGAGTTTTTTTTTTTTTGTTTTTTTTTTTTTTTTTTTTTTTTAGCAAAAGTAGGAGCTTCCATTTCATTTGTTCCTTCCATTCACCTTACCCCAGACTCTCCAGCTGCTCCCCTCCTCCTTCTTCTAGCCTCCCAATCTCCCAGCTCCAATGTGTCTTTTCTTCTACCAGCCTCTCAGGTGAACCCCCAAGTCTGGGACACCCAAAACCCCTCTGTTGCTAAAACCATTCTCCCATTGTTATCCAGTTATAAGACCCTACTAAGTACATTACCAAGCTCAGTACCCCCTCTCTCTCCAGAGCCTTAGGGGACTTAAGCCTTTTATCTCTGACCTTCTAAGAAAAAAGCTACTTTGCCCCACTTCTTCTCCCTTTAACACTCCTATATTTGCTGTTAAAAAACGTAACAGAACCTATTGCCTGGTTCAAGACCCCTGGCTCATTAACTCCACAGTGGTCCCTCTTCATCCTACAGTGCCAAACCCTTACACACTCCTTTCCACTATCTCTCCAGGAACCTCCCATTTCCCAGTTCTAGATCAAGGATGCTTTTTTCTCTATTATTTTCAGCTCTCAATCTCAAAATATCTTTGCCTTCACCTGGACTGATCCTGACACTCACCTCGCCACACAGCTCACCTGGACCGTCCTTCCCCAGGGATTCTGGGACAGCCCACATCTATTAGGTCAGGCTTTAGCCTCTGACCTGCTCTCACTGTCTCTCCCTAAGTCTAAACTCATACAGTGTGTGGATGATATTTTACTTTGCAGCCCTTCATTGGCGATCATCAAAACTGATACCTCTGCTCTTTTAAATTTTCTGTCCAAAAAGGGCTATAGAATCTCATCCTCAAATGCCCAACTGTCCACCTCTCAGGTCATTTACTATTATCCCAACCCAAAAAGCTATTACCCTAGACAAAGAAGCTAATTCAGTCCCTTGCAGTTCCTTCTACAAAAGAAGAGGTTTTATCGTTCCTAGGAATAGCTGGCTTCCTGCATTCCTGGATGCCCTCTTGTTCTCTCCTTGCCCATCCCTTTATATGAGGCAGCTCTCAGCTCTCTGCACGAGCCCCTTCTCCATCCCATTACTAAACCCTTCCAGAGACTCCAGCAAGTCCTTATCCAGGCCCCAGCTCTTCATCTCCCAGATTTAACTCGTCTTTTCTCCCTTTAGTAACAGAGGAGGGATGTGCCCTTGAGATCCTAGGATATCAGCTGAGAGCTTCCTTTGCACCTGTAGCATACCTGTCAAAGAAACTGGACCTCCCCACTCAGGGCTGGGCACCCTGCATATGTACTTTAGTGAGCACTGAGCTTCTTATTCGTGAGTCAAAGAAACTAACCTTTGGGTTGCCCACCACTGTCTTCTCCTACCACAATCTGTCCCGTCTCTTAACTTACAAAGGCTTACAAGCCTTACCCACTTCCCGAGTTCTTTCCCTCCAGGTGGCACTGGTAGAAGATGCCACACTCACTTTCCAATGCTGCCCACCCCTTAATATCTCAAATCTCCTACCTCAACCTAACATTAATTATTCCCCATCTCATTCCTGCATAGAAACCTTAGAGGATCTACTGCTCCACCCCTCACATATACAGGAGGGCAAACTGTCCCAGGCCATTTATACCTGGTACACAGATGGCAGCTCCTTTTTATGTGATGAGACCCATAGAGCAGGCTATGCCATAGTATTAGATACTGGGGTGGTGGAGGCACAGGCACTCCCTGCCCATACCACTAATCAGCAGGCTAAGTTAATAGCCCTTACCCGTGCCTTCCAGTTAGCAAAGGGACAATCTTTAAATGTTTACACAGACTCCAAATATGCCTTTCATATCCTCCTATCCCACACAGCTATCTGGAAGGAGCGTGGGCTTCTTATGATGAAAGGAGGATCCATAACTAACTCAGGTTACATTATGGACTTGTTAAAAGCCTCCCGTCTCCCCAAAACTATAGGAATTATTCACTGTCAGTCTCATCAGACTGACAGTTCTATTATTTCAAAGGGAAATAACCAGGCTGACCAAGCAGCTAGAACAGCAGCATTCCAGAGCCCAAACCTACCTCAATCACCTCAGGGGGTTCATACAGTACAGCCCGCATTCTCACAGACACCCCTGACACCCGGCAAATTCTGTCCACCTGCATCAGCTCTTTCATCCCAATAGCAAAGTTCTGTTTCATTTTGTCGAGGCTCAGCTCCCGCCCACCCCTGAGGACTTAGAGTTCTTAAAAGCTATCACTGCCTCTTGTCAAATCTGTCAAAAGTCAGATCCCAAGACCAAATACCATAGCTTCCCTTTTCCCACCCACCAGGCCAGGGGCTCCCTTCCAGGAACTGACTGGCCGCTTGATACTCATATGCCCATAGTCAGATGAGTTAAATGTCTCCTGGTGGACTGAAGCATTTCCCACCACTAACAAGAGGGCCCAGACAGTTTCCAATGCTCTTCTCCGAGAAATTATCCCCCGGTTTGGAATCCCAACCTCTCTTCAGTTGGATAATGGCTCAGGGTTTACGTCCCAGGTTTCTCAAACTTTATCTAAGGCTCTTAACATTCACTGGCATTTTCATATCCCATACCACCCTCAGTCTTCAGGGAAGGTAGAAAGAACTAACCATTCCTTAAAAAAAAGTTAAGATGTCACAGGAGCTTCACCTTAACTGTGTAAAACTTTTGCCTCTGGCCCTTCTTAGGCTTAGGGCTCTCCCCAAAAGCCCCCTTTCCATCTCACCCTTTGAACTCATGTATGGGTGGCCGGTTTCAACCCCCAGCCTCTCACCTAAAACCTCTCCCCTTCCTGATCACCTGCTTACTCCGCTGTTATCCAATCTTTCGCTCCCTATTATGGGATTTTACAGACTACTCATTACCTCAACCGTGTGCCAATTCATGCCCACCACCAACTATAATAGGAGACCATGTACTATTCTCTCCCACAACCAATGCCCCTCAACCCTTTCCCCTAAATGGCAGGGCCCCTTTAAAGTAATTCTTGTAACTCCCACAGCTGCCAAGCTCGAGGGACTTCCTCATTGGATTCACCTGTCCCATCTTAAACCTTTCACTCTTCCAGTTCAAGACACTCCCTCATATATGGTAACTCAAACAGGGCCCTGCTCCCTTAAGTTCCAGAGCGCACCAATATCAACCACTCTTTTTCCAGTTCCAGAAAAATAAAAGTCTCATCACCATACTCAACTCTCCTGTGCCAAAAACTCCATATACTCCCCCTCTTCCTCTTTCTCCTATCTGCTTTACCAACTTCCCTATATCTCCGATGTCATGCTTAAATTTCCAGTTAACTACTCAGCTATTATTACAGGGACCATCATTAGACATAGAGCCGGAGGTACAAGGGCTGTCAAAAGCCCAGGTGGTAAGAAACAATCATGAGTTTGGGAACATTCACAGTCCCAAACTCCAAAAACTCACAAAACAGACTTCAACGTACAGATTTATCACTGACTGCAGCAGTGTCTCCTGGATGTTAAGGAAATATCATGATGCCCAAGAGAACCAGTACCTTAAGATTTGCTTCAGGTAAAACATTAAGGGGTCTAATAATTCCCCTTTCTAATAATTCCCCCTTCTTTCCCTCCCTCCTCCCCACTGTCTTCTATTCCAACACTATATCATTGTAATCATAAGCTTTTAATATGTCCAAAATTTGTTTCTTTTCAAACTTTTTTTCCATAAGCTTCAGGGAGCCAACTGGACCTATCTAAATGGACTGGACTTACCCAGAATAAGCATCATTTAATTCTTCTCTTATCATTCCTGGTCTTGGGAACCTCTGGGAAATTCCCTCCTCCACCCTCACCCCAAACCCTCTATCTTCCATCTTGGGACTCTCCTCCCTTAATAACCGGAACCTAAAAATTTTTTCCAGACATAATTTTCTGCCTTTCCAGCATCTTGCGAGGTTCAAGCTGCTAGCTAGCCTGTTCCACAGAGCCCAGAAAAAAACACAAAAGTAATCAGCCACCCCAGGACGTGGTCAAACATCTCAACTCTCTGACGCCCACAAAATCAGCAGGAAGCAATCACAAGAGACCTTATGACGTCCCATTCCCACCCTTTAAAGACCCCAAACTCCCCAAATTTTTATAATAAACAAAAGGGTGGAATGTAATGATTTCATCCACAATAAGGCTGATACTTCCCGGTTCTAGGGGTCATGCATGTGTAGACAAGCCCTCAGGCAGAAGTGCCTAATGGCCCCCAGGGATGTTAAAGCACCCCACGTGACCCATCATCCACATATGACTCAGCTAAGCCCTTGTGCGCATGCGTGAGCCCCATCATCTGTGTATAATGTAGCCAAGCCACGCCCCTATGCACATGTGCTTGCAGTTTTTAAAAGCTGGATGCGCCATCTCTCTCTCTCTCTCTCTCTCTCTCTCTCTCTCTCTCTCTCTCTCTCTGCACACTGACTTCTCTCTCTGCACGCCCCCTCTAATAAATTCCTAATGCATGTTCCATGTTTCCTTCTCACTTGCGCCAGGTAATTTCAGTTTGTGCTCTCCAAGAATGTGATTACCATTTGGTGTTGGCAGGGATGGGGCAAGGCATGAACAACTAACCATGCTGGCAGCCGGGCAAGGAGGAAACCTGCAGCCATGTTGTGAGCTCGCGAAAAAGGAGACTAAAGAACGCCTCCAAGAGGAAGTGAGAGTCAACCAAAGCCTGAAGGACTCATAGCCCAAGTTCTTGCGGGTAAAGGGGAGAAGCTAGCAGGGGTGGAGGAGACCTGAAGTGCAAGCAGGAAGGGATAGTAACACACAAGGGGACAGCAGCGCACAAAGGGACAGTAGTTTGAAATGCGGCTGGAGAGGCAGGCAGAAGGCCCAGGCCCTGGCTGTGAAATCTGGGAAGGATTCTAAGAGGAGCGACACCATTAGATTTGTGTATTAGAGGAGAGTGCATATCACCCCAGGCCCCGTTCTAAGTGCTCGTTTGCAGTTAAGTTTCTCGTTCTCATAGAGAGCTGCCTGCTTTCTGTTATACGGACAGGAGGCCAGGGCGCAGAGACGGACGTGGTAACTTGCCCATGGTGAGAAAGTAGAAAGTGACGGACTTGAGACTGAATTCCAAGCAGTTTGTTCCTCCCCCGCCCATTACTGTTTCCTTAGTCTCCCTTCCATGAGGAGGGTTCAGGGAGCCATTGTGGGTGAAAGGAAGAGGTGGAGGCTTGTTTTCAACAGCATTTTGTGAAATGCTGGGGAAACATCCTCAGTCTCTGGCCAGGCTGCCTATATGACAGCCATTAGCCACGTGCGGCCACTGAGCATTGAAACATGGAGATAGGAAACACACACTAGAGGTTGAAGGGTTTTTTTTTTTTTTGAAAAATGGAACACAAAATACCACCTTAATAATTTTATACTAATTATACCTATAAAAGCTTTTATATTGGATTAAATAATGTGCATTATTAAGGGGAAACTCTTCATTTCCCTTTTTAAAGAGGATTTATGTTTTAGTATTTTTAATGAGAGTATGTACAGGTGAGTGTGGGTGCCTACGGAGCTCTGGCCTGGAGTTAGAGACACAGGAGGTTATGAGTCACCTGAGGTGGGTTCTGGGGATTGAACTACCGTCTTCTTGAGTAGTGCATGCTCTAACCACTGATCCGTCTCTCCAGCCCCTTGGTTTCATTTTTAAAGTCTGGCCACTGGAGCATTTGAAATTGCCTGTGTGTTCAACTTTGTTTTAAGTGAATAGCGGTGACCTAGAAAAGAATGTGTGTGTGTGTGTGTGTGTGTGTGTGTGATGGAGGTTTTTTTGAAGATGGAGACTGAAGAGTCTCTCAGCTTCACTGGTGGTCCCTCTGGTAAGTCTGAAGGCCACTGAGAGGAGCCATCACACTGTCTTCATTGAAGGGAAGGACATTGAGGAGGGGACTCAGGGGTGCCTTGGCTTCAGCCCTATCAGGGAAACAATTTGCAAGACTCACAACTCTGAAAAGTGACATACATGCCCCCCCCAGGAATGTCACTGGTGTCTAGAATAACACGTGGCATGTGGTAAGGGATGCAACTATTATCACTGTCATTTTTACTGCCCATGGATACTTTGGATATGAAAACTGCAGTCCCTGGCCAGCAGCGACCCATCTGGTCCTGAGCTGATGACGTCTCAGCATTGGCCACAGTGGTCAGAAGAACCTCCCAAACACTCCAGTTCGTGCAAGAGCCCTTGCACCTCTGACCTTGCAGCCTAGGTAGGTGATATTATTTATTTGTTTGCTTGTTTAAGACAGTGTTTCATTCTGGGACCCTGGCTGGTCTGGAACTCCTTATGTAGACCAGGCTGGTTTCAAACTCTTAAGTAACACGTTTAATTTCTTGCCAACTGGTAAATGAAAACTTGGAGTTGAATTTGATTTGATTTAGAAAAAAATAATATGCCAATTTCTTTTTTTTAAGTTTTAGATAGTGCCTCTTGCAAGCGAGCTAACCTTAACTTGATGTGTATGTGGATAGGACCTTGAACTTAAGGATTCTCTTACTTCCATCTCCCAATCCCCAGAATACATGTGTAGGCTTTGGATCAAACCTAGGGTTTGTGGAATTCTAGGCAGGCCCTTTATCCACCCAGCCACATCTACAGCCCAATAATGTGAGTTCTTGCTGCAGAGAATTCTTGCTAAGTTTGTGCCCATGGTTGTGGTCTTTGATTTTTGAGCAACAGATTTTGGTTGTTTTAGGAGCTCTTACATAGACTCACACACTTTAATTAACAACCCTGCCCTGCACATGGAGACACCCTTACAAGGAAACAGCCCTCTAATCTAATTGGTCACAAGACTGTAGAGTTAAGACAGTAACAAGAAAGATTTTAGAACCTGTAATTTTTTGAGGCCCTTGAAGGCTTCAGGGTGAATTGTGCTTATCTTGTTGCTCTTTAAATAGATGCTCTCCAGCTGCAGGCAGCTATGAAAATCAGACAGCCCAACGTGAACTATCCTGTTGAATGACAGATCCAGACTCTGCAGAGACTTCAGCTTCCACAGTCCTGAGAAAAGGAAAAGCAAATTAAAAGCCTAAGCTGGTGCTATTCGCTGCCATATAGTATGTGGTGGGAAGTTGGAGATATTAATGGCTCTTGAGTGGGAAGTTGTCAAAGTGTATTAAGAATGAGAAAAATTTGAACTTCTGTCTTCTTGAGGAGTAGTGCATGTTCTAACCACTGATCTTAAGAGAGTGGTCTTAAGAGAGACGAGGCCAATTAGTCTGTGAACTTACTGAGCAGGAAGGAAAAAAATCAAGTCAAAATAGTATAGATTATAATGACAATGTTCTTGAGGGGTATACACATATAAACATAGGTAGGTATGTTCTTGAGGGGATAAACATATAAACATAGGTAGGTATGTACTTGAGAGGTATACACACATAAATATAGATATGTACTTGAGGGGGATATACATATAAACATAGGTAGGTATGTATTTGAGGGGCATACACACATAAACGTAGGTATGTACTTGAGGAGATATACATATAAACAAAAGTAGGTATGTACTTGAGAGGTATACACACAAGAACATACGTAGATGTGCACTTAAGGGGTATACAGACAAACATAGGTAGGTATGTACTTGAGGGGTATACACATAAAAACATAGGTAGGTATGTACTTGAGGGGCATACACATCTAAACACAGGTGTGTACTTGAGGGGGATACACATATAAACATAGGTAGGTGTGTACTTGAGGGGGATACACATATAAACATAGGTAGGTGTGTACTTGAGGGGGATACACATATAATCATAGGTAGGTGTGTACTTGAGGGGGATACACATATAATTATAGGTAGGTGTGTACTTGAGGGGGATACACATATAAACATAGGTAGGTGTGTACTTGAGGGGGATACACATATAATTATAGGTAGGTGTGTACTTGGTGTGGGGAGAAATAAGGTAGTGGGTGAAATTAGCAGTCATTACAGTTTGGTGTAGGATGGCTGAGGAAGGGGGAGAGGGATATGGAGAAAACTTTCTTTAACTTTATATATATTGGCTCATTCTCTCAAATGAGCATGTGCTATTTTTATCACACACTCATTTAACATTTATCGTTTGTGCATTTGTATGTGGATGGCACAGTACATGTATGGAAGGCAGAGGATAGCTGTCAGGAGCCATTCTCTCCTTCCACCATGTGGGAGGGGCAGGATTTGAACCCAGATCATCAGTCTTGTCTGCAATCACCTTTCTTTCCCTGGTGAGCTGTCTTACTAGTCTAGTGTGTGCTCTTCTTAAATTAAGGAATCAATTTTTAGAATTCTAACCATGATTGAGTAAGGTGATGAGCAGATATCTGTTGCTTTGATTAACCGTGAGTGAAACAGAAAGATCTCCCTGTGATAACACGGGAGAAACTTACCCTGAGGTTTATCATTACATAAATGAATTCTTCCATTTTGATAGTTTCTCATTCAGTTTTTAAAGCTTCTTTTTTTTAAAGGGTTCTCTTTGTGTATATTCATTCTACATGGTCCTGTATTGCAAAAGAATACGTTTGTGCAAGTGTAGATTGTATGTTGAGTGTACCCACCTCCCATCCCTCCCCATCTGTCCGCTTTGTTCAGTTGGAGGGTTCTAATTCTACTTCTACATCACACACGCGCACATCTTTATTTTTAGCCATGTGAATTCTTGTAACTGTTTGCCATTGGTATTATAACTACCTTCTAGGTATCCTCGGATATTTCAAAGGTAAAGGGATCACAGCTAAACTTTGCTTTCCAGCACAAGAATCAGATGGAGTTTTAGCCTCTGCCTTTGTGTTTCACTTGTTTTGGGAAGTACGTAAAAGGTCCCGTTGGCACTGAGAAGGAAGAGTGAGAACAAGGTGCCAATCACAGCAGACTTGCAAACTTAATTCCCAGATGGGTCTCCCAAGAAGGTGCTTGCAATTTCACACCTTCTTCAGCCTTGTTCTCAAACGTGGGCTGAGTCTCTAATTTCTGGGTAGCAGATCAAGCTTATTCAGTTCCAGATCCAAGTTTACCCCTTGCTTACTGTCTGCAAGGTACTGACAAGACTGCTTCTTAAGAGAGCAAGTCACATGCTCTGAAATGGCTATACCGTGCGGATCGTCATACGTGCACTTGACTCGCACAGATTAAGCAAGAGAGCTTTAAAGAAATGAATCAATCAAAAGATTATGATGGAGGCACGTGGTACTGATGACAAATCCTTACCCCAGAAGCTCAGAGTGGTGACACAGTAAGACACACAGACAAGAAAAGTTACATGTTAGGCAGAGCTGTCCATCATCCATAGCACCCCTCTGTACAGTGGGCTATTTGTCCTCCTGACTGGCAAATGATCAAATCTTTTCTGTGCAGAATAAGGTGAACTTTGGGATGTAGTGTTTGGCCTACACAGGGATGCAAAAGCATTGAGTCAACATTAAGGATTCAATTCAAGTCTGTATTTCAGGCTTCTCTGGAAAGATTCAAAGTTTCGTCTGATGTATGACATTTGGCTAGAGCTGAATGGAGGCTGCCTGCTTTAGATGGGGCATGAGCTTGTAGAAAGCTATTATTTCTATGAATACACACACTTGTGAGATAGAAGGTAGATAGGTAGATATTAAAAATTGGCCAAGAAAATTACATTTAAAAATCAATGAGAGTGAACCAAACTGATGTTCAGTTAGCACATGTGTGTGTAAAATACTCCCATATTCTGTGCGCCTGGAGTCTGTGTGCTGCCCTACGGTCCTGGAACCCCAGTGTACTTCTCCTATCTATTCCCAAGCCCCCCTCAACTCTTTCTCTGTTCTAGCACCAGGAACCATCCAAATGGGGATTTGGGGGGGTAGGCTAGTTGTCAGCAACCTCTAATGCTGAACACAACCTCTAAAGAAAATACATTTCTTTGTGCAGAAACTATTCTCCCGTGTTTAAATGTGCAAACATAGGGCACTGGGTGGCGCATGTAAGACAACATTGGGAAAAGCACTACAGGTTCTCTGCCATTTCCCTCATACTTGTCTGGCCTATTTAGGAATGTGAATTCATGCTTCCTAAAATAACTCAATGCTTAACCGAACTGGGTAAGTTTCTAGCAGCTCAGTGGAGGGAGAGTACACACCTAGCTTTGAAGGGCAGAGAAATGACTGTGCGAAGTTCCTGCTTAATCATACACGCTTTAGGCTCTAGGCATTTCACAAGTCCTGGGGCTTCCCACCATTTACACAGAAAACACCAACGCGGACAGAATCCAGGCCCACCAACTCCCTAAGCTTTTCTGGCCATCCAGTGGGATGTGTTCCCGCTGCTGGGCTTTCTTTACGCTATCCCACCCTGCCCCCAAGCCCGCCTTTTCATCTGCCCACGTCCTTGGAACCCTGCAAGGCAGCCAGCCTGCTTCAGGGCTGAGGGGACCAGAGAGGTGAGTCAGTGGCCACAGGGCCAGACAGCCAGAAGAACCACTCTCTGGGACCTTCCCAGGGGGACAGAATCCAGGCCCCCTCCAATTCCCTAAGCTTTTCTGGCCATCCAGCGGGGTGTGTTCCTGCTGCTGGGCTTTCTTTACCCTGCCCCCAAGCCTGCCTTTTCACCTGCATGGTCCTTGGAACCCTGCAGCACAGCCTGCTTCAGTGCTGAGGGGATCTGGGAGGTGAGTCAGCACCCTCAAGCCCGGACAGCTGGACGCCCCACTCTCCAGGACCTTACCAATGGGCCAGAATCTAGGGGCCCCTCCACAACTCCCTAGCTTTTCTTGCCAGCCAGCTGGGAGGGTCCCTGCTGCTGGGCTTTCCCCCAACACACCCTGCCCCCAAGCCCGCCTTTTCCCCTGTGAGGTCCTTGGAATCCTCAAACACAGCCTGCTCCAGTGCTGAGGGGACCTAAGAAAGGGCCGACCAAGAAAAACTCCCAAGTATTCAGTCAGCCACAGCAAAGATTGGACCAAGATGCCAAGACTCTGCTGGCCTCATTTGAAGGAAGAGATGGGTAGGCGCCAACGTAAGAATTCATCCAACATCCTGAAAAGCAATGTGATAACACCAGAATCCAGCAAACATGCAACAGGAAGACTTGAACATCCTAACGCAGAAGAAGTAGAAGAAAACGACTTTAAACGTAACTTTATGAAAATGATGGAGACCTTTAAACGGGAAGTAAAAAACACCCTTAAAGAAATGGAAGAGAAGACAAACAAAAAGTTAGAAGAAATTAATAAATCCCTCAAAGATACCCAAGAAAACCAAGAAAAATCAATCAAACAGGTAAAGGAAACAGTTCAAGACTTGAAGACTAAAATGGAGGTAATAAAGAAAACACAAACCGAAGGAAGGCTGGATATGGAAAATCTGGGTAAATGAACAGGAACTACAGAGACAAGTATAACCAAAAGAATACAAGAGATAGAAGAAAGAATTTGAGGCACTGAAGATACTATAGAGGAAATAGACTTGTTGATCAAAGAAAACATTAAATCCAATAAATTCTTAACACAAAACGTCCAGGAAATCTGGGACACCATGAAAAGACCAAACCTAAGAATAATAGGGATAGAAGAAGGAGAAGAATTCCAGCTCAAAGTCCCAGAAAACATATTCAACAAAATTGTAGAAGAAAACTTTCCCAACCTAAAGAAGGATATTCCTATGAAGGTACAAGAGGCTTACAGAACACCAAATAGACTGGATCAAAAAAAAAAAAAGTTCCCTCACCATATAATAAAACACAAAAAATACAGAATAAAGAAAGAATATTAAGAGCTGCAAAGGAAAAAGGTCAAGTAACATATAAAGGTAAACCTACCAGAATTACACCTGACTTCTCAATGGAAACCATGAAAGCCAGAAGGTCTTGGATAGATGTGCTACAGACACTAAGAAACCGTGGATGCAAGCACAAACTACTATACCCAGCAAAGCTTTCATTCACCATCGATGGAGAAAACAAGATATTCCAGGGCAAAAAAGATTTAAACAATATGTAGCCACAAACCCAGCCTTACAGAAAGTACTAGAAGTAAAACCTCAACCCAAGGAAGCTAACTTCACCCACAAAAACACAGACATCTGATAACCCTCCACCAACACAACTCAAAGAAGGGAAACACACAAACACTACCACCAAAAAATAACTGGAATTAACAACCACTGGTCATTATTATTGATTATATAATATATAATATTATATAATATCAATGGACTCAATTCACCTATAAAAAGGCACAGGTTAAGAGAATGGATAAAAAAACAGGATTAGGCATTCTGATGTTTACAAGAAACACACCTCAACCTCAAAGACAGACACTACCTCAGAGTAAAGGGTTGGGAAAAGGTTTTCCAATCAAATGGACCTAAGAAACAAGTGGGTGTGGCAATCCTAATATCTAAGAAAACTGATTTCAAACAAATCAATCAGAAGAGATGGAGAAGGACACTTTATACTCACAACAGGAACAATTCATCAAGATGAAGTCTCAATCCTGAATATCTATGCCCCTAATATAAAAGCACCCACATATGTAAAAGAAACATTACTAAAACTCAAATCACACATCAAACCCCACACACTAACCGTAGGAGATTTCAACACTCCTCTCTTGCCAATGGACAGGTCAACCAGACAGAAACTTAACAGAGAAATAAGAGAACTAACAGATGTAATGAATCAAATGGACTTGACAGACATTTATAGAACATTCCACCCAAACAGGAAAGAATATACCTTCTTCTTAGTACCTCATGGAACCTTCTCAAAAACTGATCACATGCTCGGTAACAAGGCAAACATCCACAGATTGGAGTAACCACCTGTGTCTTATTGGATCACCATGGAGTAAAGTTAGAATTTAACAACAATACTACCCCCAGAAAGCCTACAAATTCATGGAAACTGAACAGTCAACTACTGAACCACCCCTGGGTCAAAGAAGAAATTAAAGTATTCCTTGAATTCAACGAAAATAAAGACATAACATATCCAAACCTATGGGACACTATGAAAGCAGTGCTAAGAGGAAAGTTCATAGCACTGAGTGCCCACATAAAGAAAACAGAGAAAGCTCACATTAGTGACTTAACAGCACACCTGAAAGCTCTAGAAAAAAAAAAAAAAGAAGCAGACTCACCCAGGAGGAGTAGAAGCCTGGAAATAATCAAACTGAGGGCTGAAATCAACAAAATAGAAACACAGAAAACAATCCAAAGAATCAATGAAACAAAGAGCTGGTTCCTTGAAAAAATCAACAAGATTGACAAACCCTTATCCAAACTAATCAAAAGGCTGAGAGAGAACACCCAAATTAACAAAATCAGAAATGAAAAGGGGGACATAACAACACTGAGGAAATTCATAGAATCATTAGGTCTTACTACAAAAGCCTATACTCCACAAAATTGGAAAATGTAAAAGAAATGGACAATTTTTTAGATAGATACCACATACCAAAATGAAATCAAGACCAGGTGAGCAATTTAAATAGACCTATAAGTCGTGAGGAAATAGAAGCTGTCTTCAAAAACCTCCCAACCAAAAAAGGCCGGATGGTTTTAGTGCAAAATTCTACCAGAACTTCCAAGAAGAGCTAATGCCTATACTCCTCAATGTGTTCCACATAATAGAAACAGAAGGGTCATTGCCAAACTCTTTTTATGAAGCTACAGTTACACTGATACCAAAACCGCACAAAGACTCAACCAAGAAAGAGAATTACAGACCAATCTCACTCATGAACATCCATGCAAAAATTCTCAGTAAAATACTGGCAAACAGAATCCAAGAACACATGAAAAAAAATCATCCATTATGATCAAGTAGGCTTCATCCCAGAGATGCAGGGATGGTTCAACATACAAAAATTTATTAATGTAACCCATCATATAAATAAACTGAAAGAAAAAACCATATAATCATTTAATTAGATGCTGAAAAAGCATTTAACAAAATTCAACACCCCTTTCTGATAAAGGTATTGGAGATATTAGGGACACAAGGATCATATCTAAATATAATAAAAGCAAAATACAGCAAGCTGACAGCTAACATCAAATTAAATGGAGAGAAACTCAAAGCGATTCCACTAAAATCAGGAACAAGACAAGGCTGTCCACTCTCTCCATATCTCTTCAACATAGTGCTTGAAGTTCTAGCAATAGCATTAAGACAACATAAGAAGGTCAAGGGGATTCAAATTGGAAAGGAAGAATTCAAACTTTCATTATTTGCAGATGATATGATAGTGTATATAAGTGACCAAAAAAAAACTTTACCAGAGAACTCCTACAGCTGATAAATACCTTCAGTGATGTGGCCGGATACAAGATCAACTCAAAAAAAATTAGTAGCCCTCCTATACACAAAGAATAAAGAAGCTGAGAGGGAAATCAGAGAAACATCACCTTTCACAATAGCCACAAATAGCAAAGTATCTTGGGGTAACACTAACCAAGGAAGTGAAAGACCTATTTGACAAGAACTTTAAGTCTTTGAAGAAAGAAATTGAAGAGGATAGCAGAAAATGGAAGGATCTCCCATGCTCTTGGATAGGTAGATCAACACAGTAAAAATGGTAATCCTACCAAAGGCAATCTATAGATTCAATGCAATCCCCATCAAAATCCCAACAAAATTCTTCACAGACCTTGAGAGAACAATAATAAACTTTATACGGAAAAACAAAAAACCTAGGATAGCCAAAGCAATCCTATACAATAAAGGAACTTCCAGAGGTATTACCTTCCCTGACATCAAACTCTATTACAGAGCTACAGTAATGAAAACAGCTTGGTGTTGGCATAAAAACAGAGGCGCTGACCAAAGGAATCAAGTTGAAGACCCGGATATTAACCACACACCTATGAACACCTGCTTTTTGACAAAGAAGCTAATATACAATGGAAGAAAGAAAGCATCTTCAACAAATGGTGCGGTCATAACTAGATGTCAACCTGTAGAAGAATGAAAATAGACCCCTATCTATCACTATGTGCAAAATTCAAGTCCAAACTGATTAAAGACCTCAATATAAATCCTAGCACACTGAACCTGATAGAAGAGAAAGTGGGAAGTAGCCTGCAATGCATGGGCCCAGGAGACCACTTCCTACGTATAACTCCAGTAGCAGTCAATAAGAGCAACAATGAATAAATGGGACCACGTGAAACTGAGAAGCTTCTGTAAAGCAAAGGACACAGTCAATAAGACAAAAAGGCAACCTACTGAATGGGAGAAGATCTTCACCAACCCCACATCAGACAAAGGACTGATCTCCAAAATATATAAAGAACTCAAGAAACTAGACATTAAAATTCTAAATAACCCAATTAAAAAATGGGGGACTGAAGTGAACAGAGAATTCTCGACAGAAGAATTTCAAATGGCCAAATGATACTTAAGGTCATGTTCAACTTCCTTAGTTATGAGGGAAATGCAAATCAAATCAACTTTGAGATACCATCCTACACCTGTCAGAATGGCTAAAATCAAAAACACCAATGATAACCTATGCTGGAGAGGATGTGGAGTAAGGGGAACATTCATCCATTGCTGGTGGGAATGCAAACTTGTGCAACCACTTTGGAAATCAGTGTGGTGGTTTCTCAGAAAATTGGGAGTCAACCTACCTCAGGATCCAGCAATACCACTCTTGGGAATATACCCAATAGATGCCCAATCATACTACAAAAGCATTTGTTCAACTATGTTCATAGCAGCATTATTTGTAATAGCCAGAACCTGGAAACAACCTAGATGCCCCTCAATGGAAGAATGGATAAAGAAAGTGTGGCATAGATACATATTAGAGTACTACTCAGCAGTTAAAAAAAAAAAAAAAAAAAAAAAAAA
>PVIU01003024.1:0-45615 GCA_004026605.1 Ondatra zibethicus | reverse complement strand
GGTGAACCCAAAGAAAAACATATATAGCTCCACCTGGAAATTGGAAGAAGACAAGATTGCCTGGCAAAAGTTGGGAACATAGGGGTGAGGGGTAGAGAGAAGGGGGAAGGGAGAGGGGAGAAGGGGAGGGTTGGGGAGAGCTTGGGGGAGTGGGATGGTTGAGATGGAGGAAGGGTGGATATGGGAGCAGGGAAGGAGATATCTTAATTGAGGGAGCCATTTGAGATTGGAAAAAGGCCTGGCTCTGGAGGGGTTCCCAGGAGTCCATGGGGATGACCCCAGCTAGGACCCTGGGCAGTGGAGGAGAGGGTGCCTGAACTGGCCTTGTCCCATAGTCAGACTGATGACTATCTTGAATATCACCATAGAACCTCATCCTGCTACAGATGGAGAAGAGATAGAGACCCACATCAGAGCACTGAACTGAGCTCCCAAGGTCCAGTTGAAGAGCGGAAGGAGGGAGAATATGAGCAAGGAAGTCAGGACCACGAGGGGTTCACCCACTGAGACAGTGTGCCTGAACTAATGGGAGCTTACCAACTCCAGCTGAACTTGGAATGTACAAGCATGGGATCAAACTGGTCCCTCTGAATGTGGTTGACAGTTGGGGCAGACTGAGGGGCCAATGACGATGGCACTGGGATTTGTCTCTACTGAATGTACTGGCTTTTGGGATCCTATTCTCTTTGGATACATACCTTGCTCAGCCTGGATGTAGTGGGGAGGGCCTTGGACTTCCCACAGGGCAGGGTGCCTTGCCCTCTCTTAGGACTGGAGGGGGTGGGGGGAGGATGTGTGGGGGGAGTGGGAGGGAAGTGGGCGGAGGGAAGTAAGTGGGAATTTTGATTGGTATTATTTTTAAAGTAATAAAAAAAGAAAACACCAACGCAAGGCTTGCCCAGTGACAGGGTGGAAGGAGCTGGATCAAAGTCCAGATAGCTTAACAATTCATCACCCTGTAACTGTGCCCCAACAGCAGACCAATAAAACATAGGAGTGGATACTGCAGGAACTTGACTATAAAAAGGGACAAGAGGGCTCGACTCTCCAAGAATGCACTGGGTGTTTTAGTCACTGTCCTATTGCTGTGAAGAGATACTATAACCAAGGCAACTCTTATAAAAGAAAGCATTTAATTGGGGTCTTGCTTATAGTCTCAGAGGTTTAACCCATTGTTATCATGGCGGGAGGCATAGGTGCATGCAGGCAGACATGGTGCTGAGAAGTAGTTGAGAGTTTCACATCTGGATCTGCAACCAGAGAGAGACTGGGCCTGGCATGGGCTTTTGGAACCTCAAAGCCCACTCCCAGTGGCATACTTCCTCCACCAAGTCTACACCTTCCAAACCTTTCAAATAGTGTCACTCCCTGGTGACCAAGCATTAAAATTTATGAGCCTATGGGGGCCATTCTTATTCAAACACCAAATTATTCCATTCCCTGGTCCGTATAGGACTGTAGCCATATCATAATGCAAAACTGCATTCTGTTAAGCTTCAAAATCCCCATACTCTATCACAGACTCAACACTGTTTAAAAGTCTAAAGTTCAAAGTCTCTTCTGTGATTCATGCAATCACTTAACTATAACTTCCTATAAAATCAAAATTAAAAAAAAATCAAATCACATACTTTCAACATACAATGATACAGGATATACATTACCAACTGAAAAAGGAGAAAAGGGAGCGTTAGAAGGAAATAGTGGACCAAAGCAAGACTGAAAATCAACTGAGCAAATTCCAAACTCTGTATCTCCATGTCTGATGTCAAAGTGCTCTTCAGATCTCCAACTTCTTTCAGCTTTGTTGACTGCAACATACTTCTTTTTCTTGGACTGATTCCACTCCTTGTTAGCAGCTCTCCTCTGCAGGTCTTCCAAGGCTCTGGCATCTCCAATATCTTGGGGATATTGTCTGCAAGGCAATCCAGGCTTCACCTTCACAGCTTAACACAATGGCTTCTCTGGACCTCCATTCAGGGACACCCTTGACATATGTCTGACTTCAGTGACTTTCCTTAGTCTTGGGTGGAGATTCAACAACTACTTTCTTGTATCCTTGACTCTAAAGCCAGAACCATAAGGCTGAAGCTACCAAGTTCTGCTGCTTGGAGCTGAAACTTGGCTCCCTTGTCCAATTACATATATTCCAGCTTTCTTTTGTGGATGGTTTCCTTCACTGCTTAAGCTTTTCTTTCATTTCTTTTCACAAGTTTGAAGCTTAGTTGGGTGGGTTCTTGCCCAAAGGTCATCACTCCCTTTATTCCATTTAGCATTAGGCTTTTCTTTAAACTTTTTAGTGTCTGTGAACACTGGATTTAGCTCCATTACATTTCCTGGTGCACCTTTTCTCCTCAAACTGTCCATTCTGCATTTCTCCTTGCCCTTCTTGCTCCTTTTCAATGTAAATCTACACATGAGTGGCCACCAGTAATCATATGGCACAGTCAATACTAGGCTGTTTGGAAATCTCCTCCAAGGTCTGTAAACGGAGATTCTGCTTTTGCTTCCTGATCACCCAGATCCGAATAATCACACAGAAACTATACTAATTGCAACACTGCTTGGCTGATGGCTCAGGTATATTTCTAGCTAGCTCTTGCATCTTAAATTAACCAATTTCTATTATTTTATTTACCATGAAGCTTGTGGTTTGTTGCTTCTTGCTTCTTGGGAAGCTACATGGTGTCTCCCTGACTCTGCCTTCTTTTCTCCTCTATCTCTACTTGGATTTCCCACTTTACTATATTCTGCCCTGCCATAGGCCAAAGAAGCTTCTTTATTAACTAATGGTAATAAAACACATTCGTAGCATACAGAGGCAAATCCCACATCAAAGGACATTAATCCAAAATGCTTCAATTTAGCCTCAGGCAGGTTTTCAGGATAAGGGCAAAACATAGCCACCATCTTTGCCAAAATATTGTAACAATGGTCTCTAGGCCACTTACTAATATTATTCTCCTCTGGAACTTGAGCTGGGCCTCCATAGTTCAAATTTCCCTCAGCACCTGTCTTCCATGCTTGTCTTCCATGCTTCTACCAGGAGTGTCCAATAGCCCCCCCCCCTTAAAGTGTACAATTGCTTTTCTAGTTCAAAGTCCCAAAGTCTTCCTTAAACCTCTAACAAACAGCATGGTCAGTCCTGTCACAGCAATAACCCAGTTCCTAGTACCAACTTATGTCTTATTTGCTTATCTTATGTGTATGAATGTTGTGCCTGCATGTGCCTTCCTGATGCCTTTGGAAGGTGTTTGGTCAGAAGAAGGTGTTAGGCCCCCTGGGACTGTGGTTACAGATATTTATGAGCTACCAGGTGGGTGCTGGGAATTGAACTTTGGTTCTCTGTACAAGCAACAAGTGCTCTTAACCTATGAGACATCACTCTTGTCCTGGATGAATCATTTTATATGCCAATTGAATCAAGATTTTTTGATTAAACTATCACTTCACCTAGATCCTTACTGATTGCTTGTCTCCTTTATTATTGATGAGGGATGTTGAACTGTCTGTTCTTTTTTCAAGTGTCCTTATGTTTCATTTTAAGTGTATTTATGTTTAGGATTATTATAGGTTATCATTATTTTTAAAAGAATTAGTCCCTTTATCATTACATAGGAGTCTTCTTTATCCTAATAATTTTTCTCATTTCAAATTCTTTGTCTGGAATTAATATAACTTCTCTGGGCTGGGGGAGGGCTCAGTGAGTAAAGTGGAAGCCTGAGGACCTGAGTTCAGATCCCCAGCCTCCTCATAAAAGCTAAGCATGTGGCGTATTTCTGTAATCCCACTGCCTAGGAGGCAGAGACGGTTTGCTGTTCAGCCAGTCTAGCCAAAAGTGAGCTTTAGCTTAAAAGAGTGACCTTGACTCAAAAAATAAGGTGGGGGCTGGAGAGATGACTCAGTGGGTACGGCATTTGTCATACAAACATGAAGACCAGAGTGTGGACCTCATATAAAAGAAGTCTGGAGGATGTGGTATCCACTTGTACACTTAGCAAATGGGAGGTAACGGAGAAAGAATCTCTAGAGTAAGCTGGGTATTTCCATTAGCCACAACAGCAAACCCAGGTTCATTGAGTAATGCTGCCTTAAAAGTAAGGTGGAGAGCAGCCAAAGATGTCACTTGTCATACTTAGCATGAATTGTTCACATGCCACACACTAGAAAAGTCTCAGTTGAGTAATTGTCTTATCAGGTTGGTTTGTGGATATGTCTGTGAGGAATTGTCTTGACTGATGTAGGATGGCTCAGCCCACTTTGGGCAGCAGCATTTCTTGGGCAGGTGATTTGGGAGTGTGAAAGGAAGCTAGCTAAGTATAAGTGTAGCAAGAAAAACAAAAACCCAGAGACAGATATTGGGGTCCAAGCTGAAGATCAGAAAATCAAAGCAGCCAACCACTAGAGAGCTCTTACCTTCACAAGATCTTCAGACTGAAAGAGAGCAAGTTTCTGTCTCATCCAACCTCATATTCCTCTCTAGTGCTGGTATTAAAGGCATGCACCACCACTGCCTGACATCTATGGTTAACTATTGTGGTTGCTGGGATTAAATGTCTGTGCCACTACTGCCTGGCCTGTATGGCTGACTAGTGTGGATAGCTTTGCATTCTAATCTTCAGGTAAACTTTATTTATTAAAAAACAAATAAAATACTACTATATTTTCCTTTTTTACCTAAAATAAAAAAGAGGACTATAACTAATATAAGAAAAATTATACTTATTGTATAAGTACAATAGCTATATACAATATATACAGGCAATAGGTACATCAACAATATCTAGTCCATTTGCACTTGACAAATTCAGAGAAAATACTTAATTATCTCTCATATCTTGGCAAGTTCAAAGTCTTGTACCTAATTTACTTTCAATCATAATTTGCATTACTATCTTTTGCTATCTCTCAACCTTATGCACTTTACACTTCTCTAGTGAATTTCTTTTCTGAGTCTTACAACAAGGAAATCTGTAACTGTAACTATGTAGTCTTCAACTATCTCAGAGACCCAAGAAGGAAATAATATTAACTGAGTAAGCAGGAAGTGCAAGCAAGAAACTTCCAAAAAAATGTGAGAGATGACAGAAACAGCTGGCTGCTTGGCTAGTCCCCCAAAGTTCCTCTGATGTTGGGGCATCCATCTTCAGCCTAAAGGCCTAGACTTTTCTATGAAACAGGACTTTTGATGGACTTTCTTCACTTGTCTTGACAAGGTTTGGCAGTCACTCTCTTTTTTGTCCTTCTTGTCCAATTAGGACAGCATACTATCAGCAGTTGAGGCAAGGGCATTTTCTTGCCCAGTGGTTTACTTTTGCCACAAAGAAAGTAAACTCTATGTGGAGTTTCTTTGATGTTCATTATCTTCTCTGAAGGAGACTGGTGCTGCCAGGAGTAGATATATTTTATTGCCATTAAAAAAAAAAAGAACCTATGTTCTTAAAGCATCTTAAGTGCCATACTCTTAGATCTCTGAAGTGTTTGAAGATGACCTGTCTATTTAAAATATATCTCTTTTAACCTTGAAAACATACCTAATAATGGCTACAAGTTTGATTGTAATAGGTAACTAATCACTAACCTGCATTTCCTTATTATCCTAAATAGTTGGTAATAATAACTTTCAATGACTAGAAGTTTGCATTGTGTTGTTAAATGAGATGTATAGATAGGTACAATGCCTTGAACAAGATTAGAAATGTATGTATAGTATGTTCTAACAAAATTAATCTCAAATTTGTATCAATATACAAAATTTGTGTACAATATATAAAAATCCAATCTAATGTAAGATATTTAAAACTAGTAGTTGCTTTTAAAAGGCGGATTCAGTAGTCTACCTTTTTATCTAAATCCTTCCTTTTTTCAGAGTAGATTAAATATTCCACCCTTTTATCCTATCATATTTATATCCCCATTTTTCCTTTTCAAAACAATAACTTTGATTCTAATCTCTTTTGTTCAACTTTCCCCTTGACTGTAACCAATAAGAACTTGTAGCCATCCCAATCCCCCTAACCAATGACAAATAGCCATAACCCATTGAATGACCAAAACCCATCAACCCCACCTCTTGGGAATGTGGGTGTTATAGTCTTAAATTTACTTTCTGTTGTCTGGGGGTGATGACATCTTTAGGGGATTCTGAAAAGAAAAAACTGAGTTGTCAAGTCCTGGGAGAGGTAGCTTTATTATTTGTTTTCAAATCTCTGCATAATGGAAAGTGCAGGACTTATCTCAAATCCTGCCTAGAGTAGTTTGTTAGGCTGGATCATCTCAGCTAATGACCTTGAAATTGTTCTGAGAAGTTTGTAGTCCAAAGCTGATCCTTAGGTGGTGTTCCTCACCTTGGTGCTATCAGAGTCCTGGAGGGATTGTCACTGTAGGGCCCCATCCTCCTTTTGGAGACTTCAAATGTCTCTGTTAGGCATGGTCTTCATTCACTGCAGAAAACTTAAACAAATATCATGTGCAGCAGATCTCAAAGAGGTTAAAGAAAAACTTCAAAGACTCAAAATAGAACCAAAGAATTATGAGATTAGAGGCAATAAAATAGTCCTTTAATTTTGTTTTTCTTCTGTTCCATATCAGATGGCTCTTCTGACATGGGACAGAGATTTTGAATTTTATTTTAACAAGCATGCTTGGGTTTAGAGAAGGAGAGAGCCATGCTCCAACTCCAAAGCCAGCTTTAATTTTTAGTAGGACAGGGACTACACAAAAGAACCATTTGCATTATATGTCTGTAGAGAACAGTAGAAACAAACATTTGGGAAGATTTATGAAATTTTTTCCTGTTGGAAATGTGATATACCAATAGGCCAATTCTTTTTCTTGAAATATTTTTTTATGGATGATTTATCCTTTTTCTTCTGATGTCTCACTTGTCCAGTTGTCTTTGGATTCCTTAGCTTGATGCCTTTATTCTCCTGAAAATACAAAAATAAAACCCTTCCCCAACTTTAAATTTTTGGGAGATTCTCTTTTTGGCTAGTTATATATGATCAAATAAAAAGTATTTGTTAGTTTTATATGTTAGTTTAGATTAAATGACCATGCTGTTTGATGAACTATATAATTTCTCCTAATTAAGAGGTGTCTGTTGACCAGGCTGGCCTCGAACTTACAGAGATCCGCCTGCATCTGCCTCCCGAGTGCTGGGATTAAAGGAGTGTGCCACCATCAGCCAGAAGATAGTTTTTAATATTCTATTGTACCTGAAATCAAAGATGTGACAAGGACAGAAGAAAACTGTGGTGGGCCCCACAATTAGAGCTGCAGGGCAATCCAACAGCACCAAAGGTGGCTAACTGGGCTAAGGTATTATGTATGACATCACTCTGCATTCCAGGCTTCAGATAGCATCTGTGTGTATACTCATTTGCTGATCCTGTATACTCATTATTCTCAGACATATGACTTTTCATGTTCAGTGAGTTATTGAAGGTGAGTTATTAAGGAAACAGAGTAATGTAAGATGTTTTATTCAGCTTCCCTTATAAAGTCAATCCAAGATTTCCCAAAAAAGGTAAATTTCTTCTGGATATGGGACTGAGTGTCATGAACTTCTTCCAATTTTAGAGGATTAAGATTTTGTTTTATTAAGGTACTGGTGTGGTCCTTACAAATAACTTTGACTGTTGAAGGTCTCCCAAGATGGAATTAGGTCATTTGAGTAACTCATTCACATTTCCAGGCTGCACAGCTAAATGGGGGAAAATGTGTTTCTTATTTGAGCCACTGATGATGCGGAGTAGAGTGAGCAGAAGCTGGGAGGCGCTGGGAGCCACTGGGACATCTCCTAGCAGTAAGATTCCATGTTTCAAGCAAGGAGAATTCAGGGCTTAGGGGAAAAGTCAGAAGTGACTTTGTGAGAATGGAATTAACTTTGGAACTTTATTCTGATGATAACATGGGCTATAAAGGGATGGAATCTAATCACCCAGTATTTAAGAGGCCAGAAATAGTCTTATTATTTCCTGGAAATCATATTAGAGTCCCTAAGTCAAAAGGGCAGGAGAGGATGGCTAGCCACCGTCTTAGTAAACACTGTCTTTGAACTATGAACTTTTGCATGTCTTCTCATGTGTGGTCACAGAGAACACAGCAAAACTGCCATTCTGGAGCCATGGCTTCAAGTTCAGAGTATCAAGAACTGGAGTAGGGTCTAAAATGGTCCAGGGTGAGACATTTTATTTAATATGTCATCCCTTATTGTGACCAAGGTGTGTAAGTCACTCAAAGTCCTGCTCTCTTGGCTTAATGTCGTCCGCACATTTTGTTTCTTTAGAAGTTGAATTGATTTTGAGAACAATGGTTATTTGTATTTCTACAATCCAATAGCAATCTCTGTGGGTAAAATACAAAAAGCTCTTGTTTTATAAGACGCGGGGTTTTCTTTCTTTCCTGATTCTTCTCATTTCAAATGTCAGCTATTCTTTCACCTCGTCTCTAATGCAGCGCTGTAGTTTCTGAAACTTGGTGGGTTAGCATGAGGATGCCAGTCTGACCTGTCAATCTCCCTGGAGCCGGTGCGAGGTGTTTGTCCCAGGACATTCCCGGCTGCCTTGAAAACTACTGAAAATCCTGCTTGACGAAGGTCTTAGAGGCTGACTCCATTGCTTTAAACTCCTAAAATACTGGTTGCTATGGCCTGGGCACCTGTCCCCAGGATGGCATGCATTACAGGCTTAGTCCCCAGATTGGAGCTACTGAAGGGAAGTGAACCCTTCAAGAGGTGGTGCCTACCAGGAGGTCTGCAGCCCCTGGGGACATGCCCCTGGTGGGAACTGTTGTACTTTGGGTTCTTGCTCTCTCTCGCTGTCTGATACCGTGAAGTCAGACACTTCTACCGTGTGTTCCCGTCATGATGTACAGCTCAAAAGCGGCCCAAACAACAGAACCAACTGACATGGGCTGGAATCTTCAGGACTGTGAATTAAAGCAAAACTTTCCTTTTTAAGTTGTTTATCTCAGGCACTATGTTACAGTAATAAAAAGACCCAATGTACTGATTTTAAGTTATTACCATTCCAAAGTTGTGGGTGGAAGGTGGAACTATTATTAAGGTTGCATTCATGTCTGGCTCCTCTTTTGTATTGCCCAGCACCGAAACAGGGTGTTTCCTCCACATAAAGCTTGTTGCTGACATCACAGCTGACTCAACACAGGAGCATGCCTGACAGTGGATTAGTCAGCGTGGTGTCATTATAAAAATGGGACACTTTCCTGAGTGTCCTATAAACAGTCACTGTTAAGTCATAGGCTATGAAGCTCTGTGTGCTGCATGGTTAGTGGCTTGAGAGTTGCCTTCTGGGGTGTTTCTAATTCATTCTCGTTCTGGATGAGTGGAGCGCATCTAAACGGACACGCACGGCCCTGCCGTGGATTGTAGTGGGTTATGGGTCCCCTCCGTGGCAATAACTACTTAACGTTTTCAAAGGCAACTTGAGATGTAGAGAGAAGCGAATTAATTCTTTGTTTCTAAGTATACTGTTGTTCTCAATTTGTGCCAAGAGAGCAATAAAAGCTAATGTTTGCAAATCACTTTCAGGCTTCCAAACAACCTTTCACATCTTTCGATTGCTGCCCTGCACTGAGCGTGGCTTACTGCATTATAGCGACATGAGGGACCTTTCCCATTGAATCTTCACAATTCAGATAAAGCTCTTGGAGCCTTTGATTTATAATGGGTTGAGTTGTGTTTTTTTTTTTTTTTGCTTCACAGTGGTCTGAAATTGTGCTCACACAACCACCGCTTCACACCTCCAGTGCTGTCTTCTGTGTGACATGGGACACCCAACATTTTATCAGAAAATGGACTTGGGATCGCAGGCTTTCCTCTAGCTGTTAGTGCAATTGTTCTGAGACTGTCTAAGGGAGGGCATGCTCAGCTCTGATGCCGAGGAGGTCAGGGGGCTGGTAGGTTTGTTTCTTTTCTCTTGCTGTGCTAAAATATCTTGGCAAAACCAACTTAAGGAAGAAAGGGTTTGGGCTCACAGTTCCAGAGGGCTAGAATCCATTGTGGCTGGGAAGGCCTGGTGTGGGAGCGGGCGGCTGGCTGAGTGCATTTTATACAAACTTAGAAACACAGGAAGAACAGCAAGGGGGCCAAAGCCCTGCCCCAGTCTTGTACTTCCTCCAGCAAGACTGTTTTTCCTTCTAAAGAGTCCATAACTGTGGGATTCCCCTCTGTATACTGTGAATACCATTGGTGAATAAAGAAACTGCCTTGGCCTGTTGATAGGGTGGAACTTAGATAGGCGGGGAAAACTAAACTGAATGCTGAGAGAAAGGAGGCAGAGTCAGAGAGAAGCCATGTAGCCCTGCCGCACACAGACACAGGAACTTTACCCAGTAAGCCACAGCTTTGTGGCAATACACAGATTACTAGAAATGGGTTAAATTAAGATATAAGAATTAGCCAATAAGAAGCTAGAGCTAATGGGCCAAGCAGTGATTTAAATAATACGGTTTCTGTGTGATTATTTCAGGTCTGAGCTGCCTGGTGGCTGGGAAACAAACAAGCAGCCTTATTACAACACATAACCTTCCCAAGGAGTGTCATTAACTAAGGACCAAGTGTCCAGGCGCATGACCCTTTGGGGGAATTATTTAATATTCAGACTCCAGCAGGTATAGTTAAATGTACCTCTGATTTATGGTGTTTGTGACTTGTGTTGGGTTTGTGGTGATTATAGGCCAGGGAGCACCTGCTTTATCTAGACACCATCATTGGACAGACTTGAGCAGCAGAGTCAAGAGGCCAGAAATAGGGTGATGCCCAAGCAGCACATCTCACCAACTCCTCCCCTCCAAGATGGGATCCTAGGTTGTGTACCTAGCCATGGTCAGCCTCATAGGATGACAAGGGGTGTTAGAGGGGATCTGACCTAGACAAACTTCAAGAGTGAGTTCAAATCACAAAAGGACTGGGTAAAATGACTGTGATATATCCAATCAGATCCACACATTCCATGGACTTTCTATGTTTGCATCCTTCCTCTCTTGACAGTGCCATTTGCTAGAGTTCTAACAGAATTCCAGATGCAGGAGTGGCTCGTTTGTTTTTCTGTTGTTTTCTCTATGCGTTTATCATCCTCCCCCCCCTTACAATCTGGAAGGCAGAAGTTTAACCTCAGAGAGGAAGAAGCCCACGTCTATTCTGGGCCTTTTACGTTGAAGTGAAATTAGTTGGTATCAGCCATAACTGCAAGCCCTCTGGAGAACACATCTGTCCTCAGGAGGGAGGGTCACATTTCAATTCATTCTAGGATTGCAGTGTCCTTCACTAATCCTGTGGCTCCCTGTAGTCTCCGTTCTAAAAACAAAGCAGGCCCTGTGCTACTGTGCCCAGCAAAACTGAGACAGAGGAGTTTGGGAGTACTGAATCTTAGAGGAATGAATCCCTAGGCCTTTCTCAAAGGGTGCTGAAGAAGCATAAAGAGGGATTTCCACCAATCTGAGAGACTGAGAAAGGCTAGTCTCTGAGTAGCAGGGGGTCAGGGAGACAGATACACACACACACACACACACACACACACACACACACACACACACACACCCTGATACCTTGATTGAACCTAAAATTCTACTCCAGCTGTGGAGCAAGACTTAGAAAGGGCAGAGGAGGGCCAGCCCAAGACTGTGATATGTACCCTGGGAACATCCTCCTTGGGGCTCAGAATCAGAAATTTATTCCCAGTTCCAGAAAACTGAAGGCGCATCTCCAGGGCCCAGTTTAAGCTGCAGCAAGGAATTCTCATTTTGGTTTCATAGTAGGAAGTTTTACATACAAATATAGAATATTGTGATATGGTAATCCTGGTCTACATTTGGAGGACAACTGAAAATGCAAAATGGAGTCCAAGAAGAAAAAAATTATAAATATGATAACATGTTTAATTTGAATTACATATTAAAAATACCTTGTATCCACTATTTCTCAGGGCTTTCACATATTAGTAAATATATATAGTAAACAAAATAGATAGCTTAGCCAGGCATGGTGGCATTCATGTTTAATTCCAGCACTTGGGAGGCAGAGGTAGGCTGATTTCTATTTTTTTGAGACTAGTCTGGTCTACATAGGGAATTCCAGGTCAGCCTAGGCCACGTAGTGAGACCCTGCCTCAAAAACAAACAAACCTAAATACATTAGAGATTATTATCAAGTCCCAGGGTTTCTTGACAAAGTCATAAACCATTAACGGGAGTGAGACAAGTGGAAGATTAAGCTGCCTAACTGTGGATTCCACTCTGGCCGGCAGTGCCAATATGAAACGCCTTTATTGTATTTGCTCCGTCAGACCGCTTTGCTTTTTCAGCTGCTACCTCATAACTGAACAAAATACAGAACTCTTGTTGACATATAACACCAGCGCCCCACATACTGTTTTCCTGTCTCACCCTTCCTTTAAAAGTGCTCACCTTTAGGAGTGCCATTGAGTCGATTCCTTTGAAGTATCAGCACCTTTAGATGGGGCAGCAGGCTGTGGCCTCTGCTTTGCTGCAAGGGGAGAGCCAAGGGCAGATCCAGCCAGAGGGAGCGCATGGCGTTGTTGCTGAGGTTTAGTATTTCCAGAGCATGTAAAGGAGCGAGCGGGCTGAGGGTCATTTCTGATATGCTACAGTTACTCAGGTCCAGATGTTTTATTTGCCATTCTTTCCTCGTGTGAGACTGGAAGAGGACTCGAAAGAAACAGGAGCTCATATCCATGGTCTCTGTTATCTGTGATGTGTGTCTTGTTGAAGACCAGTTTGCCAGATGCCCATCCCATTGGTACCCAGAATTGCGGAAAATACTGCTTTTTCTTGATGGGTTTGTCGCTGTTCCCCGAAAGCAAAGACCTATAACTATGATAGTAACTCTGAAGTAGAAGTCTTTCATAATGCCTGGGGAAAAGGTAAATAAATTGATTCATTCAAAGTAATATGGAAAAACAAACAGCAAATAAAAAGCAGACAACTTAATTTCCATCTTAAGACTTAGGAAGCTTCTTAATTATCAACAGAAGTGAATATTTGATTTCTTAGAAGCTGGCCTCTGAAAAGTAGCTCTTCCCAAAGCTGTAACTATAAAATAAAATGAGACGAATGTACATTTTATGGAAAGATCTCCCATTGGTATTCGTAGAATAGACATTTACCAAAGCCTCACCTCTCCACTGCCTTCCCAGGATCCTCCCGCCTGTAGTCCGCTTCCTAGTGAGTGAGTCCAGCTTCTCCGTTCTGCTGCTTGTCACCAGCATGGGGCAAAGTCTGCTATGCTTATCTCCAACACCGTCATGTGGTTTATGACATGAACGGCACACAGCTACACTACAGAGCAAACCTCACATGAACAGAAAGTGCAACTCGCGGGACGGACGCTTGTGTCCTTCCTGACTAGAACCATAAGCTTTATCTTTACCGCTTTTATTACTTTTCATATCATTTTGAAATCCTTTTAAATACACAAAATAAATAAAAATGGTAAGAAAAGGATGTCCTCTCCCCCAAGCCAGGAAGATGTCATAAAATATAGGAATGTCAAGTCTTCTTCATGTCAGTCTTGAGGGACAACTGTAGGTTTTGAAACACTTTACACAGGCTGAATATATCTAGAAAAGCAACCGCAACAGGTGGGCAAATGGAGTCTGGAGATTTGTTTTAAGCTATACTCCTTGAAGACAAAACCAGAGGACAAATAACAACCCTTTCTCAGCACCATATCACTCATTCCTTTCTGGTCTCAAGCCACCTGTGTGAGTTACCATCTCATCCAAAGTACTGGAATAGCTTTGCTGAGCTTCCTGCCCCGGTCCCCCCCGCCACACACACACACATTGTAGATAACTCCAAAGGATTGTCTTTTCAAAAATGCCACTTCCCTTGTGAATTTTTTCTTCGAAATTTTGAAATGTTCCTTTAATAGCCGGAATCCCCAAGGTTGGCATTCAGAACTTCCCTAGCTAGCCTGGTGAGCTAAGTTTGACAGATTTGTATAGGGAAACTGCAAGATGTGGACCAGGCAAGGGATATGTGTGTCTGCCTCACACTAAATGAGTTTCACATCTGCCCCTAATCCATGGTCAGTGCCAATCCCCTCTGTGGTCTGAGTCTTGCACTTTCAGGTCTCATCTCAATTCCTATGATCCAAACCCGTTTCTTGAGTTAGCCAATATTTTGTCTTTGCTTTCAGTAAATATTGAATGAATGCACTCAGTACCACCCAATCTGACAGTATCAATGCTATCACACAGTGCTAGTGATCTGCTTTGTGTCTTTCAAACAAAAAGCAAAAAGAGGGCAAGAATCTCCCCCACCCATGTTTTGCAGGCTTAGTGTTCTGGAGCCTGTCACTGGGTTGCTCTTTGCATGAATGAGTGCACAGAATGAAGGGCATTTTCACTGTAACTTCTAAACTTCTATTTCATATGAGGTCAATTCTCCCATATCTCAGAGGGCATCTAAATTTAGGTACATAAACCACAAAGGTGCCCTGCCTAGAGTAAGGAGTGATTTATAATATACCCCTCATGCAATGCCAGAAAAACAGAGAAATCTGTGTTTCAACACTAAAACTACCATCATTAACACACAATTGGATGCTAGCCTAAAGTAATATTAGCAAAAAATAAACTTATCATAAATATGCACATTCCTTTGTAACAGCGAAGAAAATGATGGGGTTAAAAACACCTTATTTTAGAGGGAATGAAAGTGAAATATTTTTTATAGTCTAGCCCTTTTCAAGGTAAAGAGATTGATGTATAAATAGATTCACATTGAAGAAAGGAAGACTAGAATAATTTTATTTCCAATGGGTGGTGGTGGCGCACGCCTTTAATCCCAGCACTCAGGAGGCAGGTGCAGGCGGATCTCAGTGAGTTCAAGGCCAGCCTGGTCTACAGAGCGAGTTCCAGGACAGCCTGGACTGTTACAGAGAAAAACTCTGTCTCAAAAAACAAAAAAACAAAAAAAAAAGAAAGAAAGAAAAAGAAGTGAAAAAAGGAGTGATGTTAAGGAACATTATTTATAATACATACAAGAGTCTATGCGTGAGGCAAAAACAAACAAAATCAAAAGCAACCCCTGCCCCAAAAGGAAACAGTGAGAACTGCAGAGGAAAGGACAGGTAATTAAGTCTGTAATTAAGACTGTATAAGTCTTTATCTAGACTGATTCAAGTTGAAGTATGAGGAAGCAGTTAGACATGACCTGGGGACATGCGCACATCAGAGTGAGACAGAGAAGAGATGGATGAATTCTTCTGTAAGAAAGTGGGAAAAGGGAATAAGACAGGGAGGCTGAGGACAGGGCTCTGCCCGGAGGCCTACCTCAGGATCCTCAGGCAGTCTCTAACTGCTCTGTGTCCAGTTGATCCAGCCATGTGGGGATTTTAGATCTGTCCCTTGAGGCTCCACCCATGTTCCCAAGCTCCGCAGCCAGCCCCCACCCTTTCATCTCCAGGCTCTTGCCTTAGTGGGTGACCACTGGGAGGAAGCCTTTCGGAAGGCATAGACGATGAGACTGTCTAAACTGGAGATGCTCAGGTTTCTGACTCCAGAGTGGCCACATGAACAGGTCACGGAGGCCCGGTCCCCAGCTATATTTAGAATCTGTGTTGTGCTGAAGTAGAAGCTCCTGAATAAAGTCATTAAGAAACTGACAGCAAATTGGACAGAACTGTGCTGTAAACAGAGGTCATCAATCTGAAACACAGTATAGGGTTATTTTGGTGTGGCAGGGCTTGTAACTTTTGGCCCTCTTCCATCTTTCAAAAGACCTCAGTGACCAGCACTTCCGTGGTCTCCTCTTCAATTTAACACGATCATTTTAACCCCTTAAAAACACTCATCAAAACCAGGTAAAAATTCTTCCATCATTAAAACTATCACACGAAGTTTATTTTGCTTCTGTTACAATGCAAAAACATTGCCAATACAGTGTATTTTAAAGGATTGCAGAAGATGGCTGGCAAGTCCTGCTTTGGGTTGTGTATTTTCCTCCCTGTTCACTGGACAGAGTCTCTAAGGAATTCTTTCTTCTGCCTCTTTGCGTCGACAACCGCCTCTAAAACATTGTCCTTACTTAAATAAATGTTTGTCATTTTCTTCTTGCATCTGCTTCCCGAGAGGCCGCTGCAGCAAGTCCTCTCCAGGTAGTCATTTCAAACATAAGAAATGAACAGATGAGCAGGAAGCGCCGCCTGGCGGCCAGCGTGAGCAGCGTGGCTTCGCTGTACACCAAGAGGACTTGATCTTGCTTGGCTCCTCAGCAGAGCTTCCAGGTGAGTGCGCCGGTGGGTGCACCTGCAGTGTATTCTACAGAACACCAGGATGCTCTCTCACAGTAAAGTGCTCAATGGAGACGCATCGAAACACAAGTGTTTCTCAAGGAAATGCAAAAATACATTTTTTTCTTGAATTGTATTTAGTAAATAATACTTAGTAATATAGTGTTCTGTGGTTTTAGTAAAAATATTTATTTAAAGAAATTCTCAAAACAAATTTAAAGAGAATACGTAACAAAAGCACAATTTAAAAATACACTGAGCATGAAAATGAGAAATCCAAACATGATTTTTCTGAGCATTTTTTAGTTATTAAACAATACTTAAATATATCCAGAGGTATAAATCACTCTCTTTCTTTATATCTAAAACCTGCACTTAGTGGCAGGTCTCAAGTCAATTCTTACCTCAGCATGAGTTCACAATCTATAAGGTATTCAGTTTTTTCATTTGATAAGACTGTGACAATATTGAACACAAACTGTTTTATGTATTGATTTTCTTATCCATGCCATTCTAAGTTACCATGACAGAATGCAAGTGTCAGACTGTATAGCTAGGTCCATCACATCTCCCTGCTATCTACTTTACAGCTATGTGTTCTGGGTCCCCAATCCCATGTATCTTGATAATACCAGAAAATTCCTTTCAGACCAAGTATAAACTACATTAAGAAGCAGCTGGCTTGAGGGCTGTAAATGGTTACGATGAGACGGAGAGATGAGGAGCAGAGGTGAAAGCAGCTGCAGCGCCTCCTGCCCTAGCACCCTTCGTCCTAGTGTATACTAGTTTCCAGCGCAGTGTGAGCCTAAAGGATGATGCTGGCATGTGGGCAGCAGGGCCTACCGAGGCCTGGCCTCCCCGCTTTCCACTCAGCTTTCCTGCGGCTTCAGGAAAAATATGCTGACCTCTCTGTAACTCATTCAGGTGCGCCCAAATGGCAAGCAGACCAAGCAGATCTGTCTATTGAAACACAACTTGGAATTGGCTCAAGATAGTTAAAAATCTGACAGTGATTGGTCATGTTTTGCTAATAGGTTATTATTTTAACTAGAATAGCACACATGTTTGGTTTTGACCTATTAGGTAAATAGGATTTAGGCTTTTTCCATCTTCTCAGAGTTTTAAATAATTGAACATTCAGTGTAGCCTATAAAAGGCAGGAACACATTTGGAATCAAGTTCATCTAGTTTAGCATTGTACTTGACTTCCAATCCCGAGTCCATCCTTTCCTATGTGGTGTGGGGCAGGTTCCACAACTTCTCTGACTTTCAGTTTCTTGATGGGTGAAGCTGGAATTGAAGCACTTACTGAGAGAGGTACAGTGAGAACTAGAGATTAAGCACACAATGCCCAGGACAGTACTGGGGAAGAAGAGGCCCAGCGATGGCAGCTACTGTCACCACATACAAGTGAGAACTGGGATTAGGTTTTAATGTTCACACATCACAGATACTTACATGTATCATTATTTCTAGTAAACAGTCCATGACAGAGTATTTTCTTTGTGCAAAGAAACATAGTTTCTTACAAGCTCACATATGGAAGGTTCTTCAGTGACTTGTTTGTGAAAATGTGGCTTTGGATTAATGCAAAAACCTGTGCCTTCCCTCTTAAAAGCCAAAAAGACAGAGCACAGACAGTGACATTGTGCTCTCTGAATATCTCTTCCCCTGATAAAAATAACCAAAGGCTTACCTACAATCTTATCTCTTCAGTCCTTTGTCCTTTAGTCAAAAGATGTTAATACTTCCAAGATTACTTTCGATTTTATTAATTTCTCATTATTATTTTAGAGAACCGTCAGTTTTGTATCAGTGCAACTTAATAAAGCATATTAGAATTTAGGCACTCAAAAATCCCTTAAATACAGAGTACATAATACATACGGCGGTGCTCCCCAGTCAAAATAATTACAAGTTATCGCAAACTCTGTAAAAACATGGTTCACATGCATTCTTACAAAGAACAGATCAAGTTGAGATCGGAACACATTGACCCCTGGGGTGGATCTTCTAATGAGTGTTTCCACAAGGGTTGTCTGCCACCTGGCAGCCCATGTTGTGGCCTGTCACTTGCACTTTGAAGAGCGTACCGTCTGCACACATGCAGAGCTTGTAGCGCACCCAGTCGCCACTCCCCAACGGGTCCCCACTGGAGGAACTGGGCAGGCGCGTTGGGCTGACCATCACGCTTCCATTGAGGATGATGCTGTTTTCCTAGGAGGACGGTAATATGGTTTAGCTACCTCCACAAAATGGACACAGAAGAAAGTTATCAAACTAGACAAAAAAATTGTGAAATAGCAAAGAGAAGGGGGGCAGCGGGAGAGTAAAGTCACGATCAGAACAACTGTGGCCATTGCAAAGCCAAACCACACCGAGGATTCAAGAGTGACTATGAGTCAACAAATATGCAAACACTAGTCCAAATCACATCCCTCGCACAGTGTGATTGATGGGGACAGTCTTGGGTAATTTTCACTTTCTGACTCCAGAGATTTTTTAGATACTAATGTTGATGGGGGAGGGTAATTTTTCTTTTGTAGGAAACTAATTTTAGCTAATAGAAATTCAATTAAAGATTAAAACTATTTAATTTATTAGACCAGGCTTCCAAAGAAACTGAAGGCTTCTTCTTTTAATTCGTAGCTACAAAGTCATTTTATACTGTAGGCTCTTAAGACTCTGAGTGTGTGTGTTGGAGGTCAGAGGTTGAACATGTGTCTTTGTAAACGGCTCTCATACTTTATTGGTGAGGTCTTTCCCTCACTGAAACTGGAGAGTTCAGCAAGTAGGCTAGGCTGTCTGATCCAGTGGCCTCTACATCCCGAGAACTAGGATTATGGGCATATGCCACTGGCATGTTATTTGGGTTCTGAATGCAGGTCCACGTGATGGTTTGGAAGCACTTCACCAATCGAGCCATCTCAGTCTCCCAAGACCCTTTCTTTTTAGGGACCAGTAAGTTTCTACTTCTCTCCCCACTCCCTTCTTCCCTTCCCCCACATCAATGAATAGTTACTAAATGCTGCCATGTGCCAGATTTATCCTAGGTAACTGGCATGTTCTTATAGAGTGCCATCCAGCTGTAAGCATAAAAGTTGTCACTTTAGGGAGGGGCTTAAATCAATGGGAGCTGGCAGTAAAATAGCAGGAATGGCTACTGCTTTATACAGACTGAACGGCAGCTTTTGTCTGAAATGCTTGGAACAGAACCATTTCATAGTTCTGAGTTTATTTTGTTTTGGAGTATCTGCATAGATTTTACTGGGCAAACATCCACATTTTCAGAATAAAGCAGTCAATATTATTCTAAAATAAAGTTCCAAGTTGTAAAGGATCTATTTCAAATTTTGTTTCCATGCTGCCCTCTTGTGGTCATTTAATTGTACTTTCTTGAAACTGTAACAGTGTTCAATACATTGTAACATAGGGTAACTAAGTTAACAGTATTTGTAGAGGTAAAAATAGTCAGGAGAGATCATTCTGAATGCTCTTAAGCTGAGAAGTGGCAGATACCTGAGATGATGTGTATAATTCTCGAATTTGATCATGTGCACATGAATAAAAACATACAATATACCCATAAATATGTCTAATATATATAACCATTAAAATAAAAGTAAAAAATAAAATGTAAAAGGTAGTTTGATAAAATTATTGCTAATGATATCAACTGACTTACAAAGCTAAGTATCTTCTCAATACTAGAAACTAGTATGTACGACCACTTCAGACGATTTTAAGATTTGTCAAATGGACAAGGCAGAATGGTGTTAGCATTTTCTGGTGGGCAGAATGGAAGATTCAGAAACTTAGGCATGTTCTCGATACAAAGGGCTCAGACCTCACTCCTCCAACCTTTAGTGTCAACTGCCATTTAAAATAATATAAAAATACAAGCAAGCAGAAGTAAAAATTAAATCATCTGTTATTCTATCACTCTTAGCTAAATATTGTTAACATTTTTCTACATCCTTTCAGATTTTATAAACATGCACATGTTCTGAAAGAAATGAAATATTTTACAAATTACTTTATAACCCTCTTTCATTTTACAATCCATTTGAAACATCTCATCATGACAAAAAATAATTTTCAGTAATTATATGTAGTGACTTGCATTTTAATAAATAAAGCTTGCCTGAAGATCAGAGAGTAAAACAGCCCCATTGGTCAGCCTTAGAGACGAGACAGTGGACTGAGGTATTGAGCCAGTGGATGGCTATTTTGCTTTTCTGACCTACAGGTTAAACTCCAAAATCTGACTCTGGGTTTTTATTATTCATGCTACAATTATATATTATTCTACATGTAATTATATGCTATTCCTAAATAATTTCTTAAATTCATACACAAAACAATACTCACAGCCTTTAACTCCACATTACCCCCCATGTGAAATTCAATGGTTTTGCCCATGATGAACACGCCTTCATTGCCACGCACAATTGCACGCCCATCAACTTTGATATTTAAATCACTGGTAGCATTGCTGGTAATCTAAAGATGAAAACACATGCTGAAAAGAGTCTGTCAGTTAAGGTGAGAATTACTGTCACAGAGAAGTAAAAGTTCTAGCTATGGGCTATAAAGGCAGTTTTCTAATTGTGGGAGTTAACATAAAGAGAGGACTTACTAGCGCTCGTTCAGGCTAAGGGAAGGGCTAGAAGCAGCCCTTGGATGTCCGGAGGCTGTGTTCGCAGGCAGCCTAAACCCTCCCCCAGAGAGTAGCTGCAGACAAATTTCCCGCTAGCAATGCTGAAAGAATAACTATACCCTTTCAGTAGACGCTTTCTGAACATTCAGACTTTTCACTCCGCTTGGCAGCTGGAACTCATGATTCTCATAGTCTGTGCTGAATAAGATATTTTGTGTCCTTGGGTCAAAAAACTGCATTCCAATGTCACTGGTGATAGATGTTTTGTTCTTTTCTACACTCAGTTTGGTTGTCCCTTGCTGAAAAACAATCTTCAGAAAAATGCTTTATTGTGAGTATCTTTTCAAAGAATGTACAAACAAAGTTCACGAAGACTATTATTTTTAGAACACTGCAAAACAGTAAGGCTAAGAAACAAAAATGACAGTAAGAGACAGACTTTAAATTCTTTTAACTGCACCTGTCCATAAGACTGGCTAATGTACAACTTTAAAATGAAGGATAAAATTAAAAATTGTACCCTCCTTTGCTGTTATAAGACCCACTATACAAAAACACAGGTCACAGGGAACAAGGCTGAGGCCCAAGATGGCCAGTGCGGAGGTAAGGAAACACCCTTGAGGTTCACTACCTTTAAAGTCTGTGTTTTAGCAGCCACTGAGCAGCATTTCTCTCCCTGGTTCCAGAAACCTTGACTTTCTGACCTGGGAAGGTGCTTTTACAATGGCTTTGTCACATGGAAGAGCAAACAATAATCTACATACTCTTACACTAATTACACCAATCAGTGCTTCCTATGGGGGAAAAACCCCTCTAGAATATTAAGTACCTAACTCTAGTGAAATTATACAGCTAAATATTATTGGCTATTGGGTATTTATAAATGTGGATATGCTTGTGCATATAATACATAATTTTAACAAAAAGATAGTATTTTCCAGTACTCAGCTGTAGGTTTTCATGAGGAATGCTGTCTATGCCTCTCTACTCTCCACACACTTCCTTTAGTGGGGAACTTACTGGCTGGTTGTTGCCAGTGATGACCAGATTTTCATTCCTCCTTCCTCCCACCGTGCTCTTATAAAGCGGGCGGATGACACCCATGTCAGACACTTGCTTGAACCGCAGCAGACCGCTTTCATGGAACTCCATGCTGTCACAGCCATTTGGCCCGATGCGAATCACAGCCCAGATGACAAGGGTAATCTGAAAGAAAGACACATTTACTGAGCTGCTCTGATGATGTCAGTTCTGGTTTTCTCTTCTAGTTTATTTTCCTGGACCTGGCCTTTTCACTCCATCGAGAACAGCCAGTCTCTAGGCTGCCCATGTGATGGAACTGGAAACTTACCTTTCCTCTCCTGCTTTCTTCCAGTGAGATGCCCAACTTCCTGTATCTCCAGCTTGGAAGTGCTTCCTTTAGAGCTTTCTATTGGCAGCCCAGCGGCTGTTTGGTGCACGTGGATGGTAAGACACAGCCTGTATAATTCCTCACATTTGTGGGATGATCTGGTTAGACATGTTTCTGACCTGAGCTCTGAGCTCTTAAGGCAAAGACTTTATTACCCTGCTGTTTCTAATGCTCACAACAGGTCCAGGGCTAATTTGCTTTAGGATCCATCCTACACAACATGCTTTTCTCCTCTCTAGGAAGTTTTGAATCTTTTCTTTATTTCCAGTTTTCTCAAAACTAGATATAGTGATAGCATGATCTGTCTGTCTGTTTCTCTGTTCCTGCTGCCCTCTCTCTTAAAATACATCACACTGAGCCCAGAATGGTTTCAATTTTTCTAGAGAATTTTCTTTTCTCTTTTCCTTCTTTCTGTTCTTCTTCCTCCCTCTCCCTCTCTTTCCCTCCCTCCATCCCTTCCTTCCTTCTCTCTCCTCCTCTTCCCCTACTCCTTCTCTCTCTTATTTCTCTCTTCTCCCCCCCCTTTTCTGCAACAGGATTTCACTCTTTAGCCCTGGCTGTCCTAGAACTCACTGTGTAGACCAGGCTGGCCTTGAACTCATAGAGATTTTCCTGCCTCTGCCTCCTGAGTGCTAGGATTAAAGGTGTGCACCATGTCACTGGGCTTTGAAGAATTTTGTTAATTCATTTTATTTGATTCCTTTCCTTCAATGCTTTCTCTGTTCTCACTTTGCAAATCTCCTTTTATTAGAAAGCTCCCAGGTTGACACTTTGATTTTGTAGAACTCTATGAAAGAGCTTTAATTCTTCCAATACCTGCCCACTCACCCCTGCAAGTTTATATTTACTTTTTAAAAAGATTTGTTTATTTCTATTTCATGTGAACGGATGTTCTGCTGCATGCATTGTCTGTGTACCACATGCATGCAATGCCCCTGAGGCCAGAAGAGGGCATCACATCTTCTAGAACTGTACTGTTGTAAGCTGCCATGTGGGTACTCTTAACTGCTGAGCCAGATCTCCAGCCCCTTATGTGAATATCTATGGGTACTTCATTATTTAATTGCACCATTTGAACTGTCATTTATTTTTGTTTCATGGATGGAATATCATCTTTCTCAGAAGAAGCTGATTTTAGTTTCAGGTAGTTCTTTTTGTTGTTTCCTGAGAATCTCACGCAGTCTAGGCTGGCCTCTCATGCACTATGTATTCAAGGCTGGCCTTGAACTTGGGATCCTCCTGCCTCCACTTCCCAAGTACTGGGTTTACAGGTATGTACCACCATGGCTTTGTGGGTTTTGTTTTCTGCCGTTCATTGCCTTTTCTCTATCTCCCTGAGTTTCTGCTCCACCCATGGTGGGTATTTTGGTCTCTATCAATATTCAATTATTACAGTTATCCTCACAAGTCCACCGAGTCCCAGCCCAGTGCACAGACTTAACAGCACAGCTGTAAAAAGTCCAGACAGAATTGGAGTGATCCTCTAGTCTGTCTCTTCAGCACCTCTTACTGGCATTCACCACCACAACAGGCTCATAACGGACTCTATGTGGGGTGGACCTCCTGACCAACCCACAGGCTTCCCAGCAGGGAGTGTTCTTTTTTACTGGCCTTGTCAAATGTCACTGTCATGTTACATTCTTTCTCCAGAGAGGGGTCCTCCATCTCTAGCCTGCTTCGAGGTAGCTGGAGGTAGAAGAAAAGGTAAAGGAGTGGGAAGTGAGGCTCTGTGCTCAGTGCTAGGCTGCCCTGTTTTCAGGACGTAAATTCCCTCATGCAATGGTCCAGGGTGTCTGGACACACATGGGTCAGCTGTGGTTACACAGAATCGGTTAGCTGCTGGCTGGGAAGCGAGGCCCAGGGAATTTCACTAACCTCAGACTTTTCACACAATTCACCTACTTCAGTTCTTGAGCAGATCCTGATTAGTAAGGTCCTTGTCCTTCTAACTCTAGGTTCTGCAAGGCACTTTACAATACAGGTTGTATTTTTTGCCAACACACACACACACACACACACACACACACACACACACGAGATCTGTCTTAAGACTCTGATGACACTAATAAGTTATCTGCCATTTTCCCTCCTCTTTTGTCTTCATAATTTATGCCTTAGGATTTTGGCCATTTCTCTCTCCCTTTAAATACATGTATTTTTCCTGAAACTGTTACTTTGGAGTTGAAATTTTTAGAGAAGAGAGCAGAAATGTCTTAATTCTGCTGTCCTTGCCAGAAACCTTCAATAAAGCAAATACATAAGGCACAATAAATTCAGAGTGCACACTCCCAGTAAAGCTATTTGTGGTGCCTTCTTTAAGGCCCATGCCAGCTCTTCCCTCAGAGAGGGATAGACACAGATGTTTTGGAGTACATGGAGTACAAATGAATGCTCGAGAGCATGGGAGGCGGTGGAGGAGAATCAGGCTCACTCTGGACAGATGGGACCATTCACTGATGGCACCATGGGCTCCAGTGCTAAATGCCAGAGTTACAATCTCATATTAAAAAGCCCCCTCCCTCAAACAGTAACTCCCTGGGAAGGCACAGGCCAGGGCTCCACCCCTCAGTGAGAATGGGCTTGGCAGAGCCTTCAGATCTCAGCACGCAGACTGAGGCTACAAGACACAGACTTCCGTGGACCAAAGTGCTTATGTTTTAAAATCAGCATACAGGAAAAACTGAGTGAAACTGTTTCTTTAGGAGAGGAAAAGGCAACAAGGTTGCAGTGAAGTTCTCTTCCTCTGAGTTTACACAACCGTTATTAAAGACAACTCCTTTAAAGGGATAATCCATCAATACTTTTCTAGATGAGATTAATATATGGATATTATCTTACTACGAGTTTTTTTTTAATTTTCTTCACTTATTTTTGTGGGACTGGAGAGAGAAGCCTATTACATTTTTTATGTTAAAGCATTAACTAAAGTCCAATAGGAGATAAAAAAAAAAAGTATAGAAAAGCAGAAGACAAGACTGTCCCAGAACACAGTACACAGGCAAAATCCATGATCTCTGATGGGGAAAACCTTGATAGCCAATTATCTTTAAGAGGTGGAGCCCAGTTAAGGCGTGGTTTTCTGGGACCCCAGGAAAAACCTGTGCACTGCCCAGATTCCCCCCTCCCCCTCCCCGCGCCATTCCCGCAGGACACTGCTGTGCTTGGATTTCTCGTTTTCTGTTTCGTGAGTTTCCCCCTTATAATAAATAAAAATATAATTGTTGTATCCTTTAGGTAGCCTGGTTATTTCAACAGATCTCACTGAAAAAAGATGAAAAATTCCCCAAGGTAACTTAAGAGACAATACTCTGCCCCACATACTCACGAGTAGATTGATGACGGCCAGGATAAAGAGGAGGATAATCACACAGATGGCTAAGTTGCCCTTTCTCCCTCTCAACCCTGTTTTATGGAGGCGATCTTCATCGATAGGAATATAGCCAGCTTTAAAGTTGCTGTTGTGCTCTTTGTTAACATTCCTTCGTTCCACAGCCTTCTCCCGCATGGATTTCTTCACTGGCCCATTGGAACTTTGCTAAAAAAAAAAAACAAAAACAAGAGAGAATGGAACACCTACATTGATGTATTTATTAAATTCAAACTCACAATTAAAGAAAGCTGAACTGGCTGTTGACAGATGTTCCACGAATACACTGCAAGGCAGGTTGAACTGTAGATGTCAAGGTTGCTGTCACATAGGACATGCTCCCTCTGCTTTCAGTCACCCTATTGTCAACGTGGACACAGCCCATTTCTGGGCAGAGTTGGCATGTGCACATATTGCAGTGGGTATTCTTATTTTTACTAAGACTTACTAAATTTTTACTTACATATTTTTCATTTACGTGAAAAGCAATTATAAGATTGCTACTTATAACTCAACCAATTAAAGCCTACATTATTCTAGACCAGCAATTTTCAAAATGTTTGGGGGCAGTCACATGAGTATGTATATTTGGGGGTGCCAACTGAACTCTCTTCAAGGTCTGAAATATCAGACACATTTTAAAAGTAGTACTAATATTTGTTTTTTACTCTGCCACTCTTTGGAATGAATAATGGTGTTTCCAGAGGCTACATGACCATTTACGATAGTGTGATTGTTCCAAGAGCAATCCTCTTGCTTGGGCATTCCTGTGCTTTCACAATTTTTCAGTTTTAATTTCTAATATGGTAAATATCAACAGGTATTTAAGAGTACAAATATAATCTAGGATCAGAAAACTTGAGAACTTCTGAGCTTGACCACAGCTAAGTGACATTAAGCAATCATGTGATACAAACACAGAAGGATCAGCAGAAATGGGCACTACCCAGTTTCCATATTTTTTCAGAGTTCTGAGACAGTTCACATTGCAGGAGGCACATACTAAAAACTGTATGCCTAAACACTATCACGATAAGTAGGAACATGAGATAAGAGGACATGATCCTTATCTTGTAGGTATTACAGACCTGCATTGTGTGTTATATGACACACACTCTGTATGTCTGGGTGCCAAAATCAGTAGTATAGGCAATATGTGCTTCAGAGTTCCAATGGGGCAGTTGGGACACTTTGGAGTTGTTAGGAAAATGAGAGGAGCAGATGGGTCAGATCTGGCAACACTGGGAGAAGAGGGGTGGAAAGCAGAGCCAGGCTGAGACAGCTCTTAGCAGGGTATAGACTCTAGTGTTTGGGAGTCACTGGCAGTTGCTGAGCACAAATGACGCATATTTCTGCATACTCAAGGTTAAATAACACTTGACAGAGGTAAGCAGGCTCTTTCAGATAATGTAGGAAAGAAAGTCTGAGGGAATGAGGGAATAAACCGAGGAGGGATAGATACATGAATGAAGGGGAAAAAGAAGTGAGAGATGCGGTAAACAACACAAGCACCCCTGCACAGAAGATGGGCTTTATCCTGGGGGCAGTGCGGAACTACTGAGGTGCTGTGCTGCTACTGCTGCTGCCGCTGGTGGCCTCCTCTTCCTCCTCCCTCCTCATCTTCCTTCTCCCCCTTCCACTCCTCCAATCTTCCTCTTCTTTTGCTTTTCTTTCTTTATTCTTTGTGTGTGTGTGTGTGTGTGTGTGTGTGTGTGTGTGTGTGTGTGTTTAGATCAGAGGACAACTTTTGGGAATTGGTCCTCTTATTTCACCATGTGGGTTCTCAGCCCCGTAGCTAGCACCTTTATCCACCAAGCCATCTTGCCAGCCCCTACTGAAGACATTTACATGGACGTGAAATCACGTCCCATACGAGGACTGGAAGAAAGGAGCACATTTCCTTGGCTTTGGAGATGAAGCTGGGGGAGAAGCTTTGGCAGAACTGCCAGGACCCGGTGACTGACACAAAGGCATCTACCATGACTTCCAAACAGAACAAGTCACATAATGTGTGGGATCCAGAGCACAAAAGGAAGTCTTTCTGTTCAAATGTAAAGTCGAGGGCAGCAGGTCATTAAGCCCAAGGCGTGTTTCTCCTTAGCTCCCACCAGACAGTCCTGCTCTGGTTAGGGCAGCCACGTGCACAGATGACTGTAGCCTTTTAATGGCCGGCACAGGCCCTCAGAACATCAAGAGGCATGCACAGAGCAACAGCCTCGTCTACCTCAGAGGCTGATTTAGCTACGGTGTAAACTAGGAAAAGCAGGGAATGGCTTCAGTCCCTGCAGTTCATGTTGTCCTCTTTCAGCTTCGCTTGCTCCTTCACATTCTGTTGTGACTCTGCACCTGCCTGTCAAACAGCTGACTTGTTCGAAGTTTGTTTGTTTGGCCGTTTGACTTTTAGGCACTAGAAAAGATTTCATGTCTATTTTTTCCTACTCCTTAGATGAGTCCTCTGGGAACATATACCTAACAGGTCTCTAAAATGTTAGCCACCTACGAAAAAATTCCCCAAAGCCAATTAAGTATTGGCAATTCGACTCACTTTTAAAAAAAAAAAAATCAATGACGTTGAAGAATGGAACTTTTAAAGAGAAGCTATCTGACTGGTTATTTTAAAAGGGAAACAACGGTAAAGAAGTGACTACAAAAATCGTTTTGACTATAATGTGACTCTGGAAACTACATGCATGGGCATGTATTCACACATTTCACACACATACACGTATGCACATGCTAAAAGTACATCTTGTTATTTGAGGGGACACCTAAACTATTCTAGGCTTACAACGAGGACCAGGAAATATTTGATAATGCATTTCTTAAAGGTAATCCTAAACCCACCGGACACGGGTCAGTTTTATGTTGGTGACTGTCCGAGAAACCAAAGTGGGAGGGGAAATCTGGGCTGCGTGCACATCGGGCATGGCAGAAACAAGACCTGGCCCCGATCCACACCAGGCAACAGCTGACCACGACTTGGCTGCAGTCTCCCGGCCTCAGTAGACGTTATTTTTATCCGCACGGTTGCTGGGCGCGGAGAGAGACGTCCAGGCGCAGGCTGCGCAGGCCAGGGGCTGTCACTCCCGCCGAGGGACAGCTGCCCTCACCGGCCTGGAGCTGCTGTCCCGGTTCCCGCCCGGCCTTGGCCAGCATCTTGGCTGCGGACAGCTCCCGCCGCCCCGCCCCGCCCCGCCCTGCCACCCCGCCTCGCCGCCCCAGCCCGGCCCTCGGGCCCTCGTCTCCGCCCTCCGTGGGAACGACCCGGCCATCCCGCTCCCCAAGCCCTCGGCCTCAGGAGGCTCACAGACCTGCTCAGTCGCCGCCGCTGCCGCCGCCGCTGCCGCCATCTTGACCCGCTGCAACCCGCGCTTGCGCTCTGGCACGGGGGTGGGGCTCACACCCTCGGTGGCCACGCCCTACCACGCCCCTGCCACGCCCCCGAAAAGAATCCAGCGTGGGCCAGGAGTCCTGGGCAGGCTCAGATCCGCGGAGGCGGGTCCCTCGCGACAGTGAGAGGAGGAGGGTTAGACGGGTGTGGCAGGGATCGTACGCACTCTGGGGCGTCCCCAGATTCCTTGGAAAGGACGCCCTCAAAGTCCAAAACACGTCTTTCCCTTCCACACACTTCCCGTTGTGGAATGCTGTACCATCCCGAGTTGTGACGACTTGAGAGGGCGAGAAGGTGTCACTGAGAGTACTCGTGGGCGAGGTTTGGGTGCAGACCAAGGGAACAGAAGTTAGGCAGTTAATTCAAACTAGGAAGACTCCGGGAAGACTGTGATCAAGTCTTTGAGGCATTAGAGGCAGGTTGTCGGCCAATACAATGTTGGAGACTTGATGACCAAATGACCTATTTGACACACAGTGAGCGCTAGGAAGACATTTGGAGGTGCAGGGAACAGGTGCACACTGGTTGTTCTCTGCTCTAACAATCCCTTAAATCGAAAGGAAAACAATAGAGTGAGCAGCATCCGAAGTCCAAGAACTGTTCCTCGGGTCATGAATAGCTTCTAGAAAGTATCATGTGTGTGTCGTCGTCCCGACTCCCCCCCCCCCCCCCGTCCCAAGAGGAATGCTCGACTCAGACTCAGCTTCTTTTCTCCAGGAGCTTGGTCATTTTGCTTTTGTAGCCAGTCCCTTCGCTGCTCTGCCTACTCCTGATGACTGTGGAGTTTAAATAGACGCTGTCACCTAACGAATGCCTTCTAACCTTTTTCCCTTCTCATGTCTAATTTGGAGTAAGAGCTGCGCCTGTGTGGTCATTTGCCTGCTCATCCCTTCTTCCCCAACTGCTGAAACCAACTGGTTCCATCTCCATAGCAAAGCTGCATTTTAGGCAGGAAGACTATAAATACAATTCACAGGATTGGGAATTAGCAGTGTCTTTGCAATAGTTTGGCTCTTGTCCCATGTATCAACTTTGACAACAGGGTTTTTGACTGGTCCTGGGTTCCCGTGTTTCTCCTTTTACTGTGTTCAGAAGGTCTTTTCCTTTTTCTCTGAAAGACGTTCTCCTTTGTATCCCCCAGAACCCATCAAATGTCTCTTTGGAGCCTTTGGAGGCTCCAGTCAGTAGTATGAGCCCTCTGTTTCTACTCTTGTGTAACAGGGTTTCAGTTTGCAGTGTTGAAGGCCTATGTCTCAATCACACACAATGAAGCTTACTAAATGTCTTCCAGAGCTGCCCAATGTTCCGAGTTTTAAGAAGCCCGCCTTGCTTTTCCTAACCTATCTCCACATAGGTGCTTTGATAATGGATTTTTCTGAAGTCAGATGCCCCTTGGCTGTCTGAAGATCTGCTTTCCTTGGATTCCTCATTGCTAACAGGATACCCACTTATTCTTGTGGCCAATTTGTCTTGTTGTTGCTGTTTTCAAGAGTTGATATTTTATGTGTTTGACTATTTTGCCTGCGGATACGGATGCGTGCTCCCTGCATGCCTGGTGCTGGTGGGGAGCAGAAGAGGGTGTTAGACCCTGAGACTGGAGTGGCAATTATGAACCACCAAATGGGTACAGGGAGCTGAGCTCAGTTCCTCTACAAGAGCAGCCAGAAGATGCTAACATCGGAGCTGTCGCTCCACCCCCCCCCCATTTGTTGTTTGAAAAAGAGAACCAATTCAACCAATTCTGGTTGAATGAATAATTCAACCAGAAGAATAATGTGAGCCATGTCTAATGCTATTATCTTGAAGCTCTTTTTCCCTGAAATATTTGGAGGATGCTATGTGCTTGGCAATGGCAATGTCTCTAATTCTCCCAGCAGTTTTGTTTAACTGACATTATACCACTTCACTATGACACCCCTTTTATATTTAATTGTGTTATTTTGCTTTTAACATTGTTTTCTCCCAAGTAGACTGTGTGCTCCTTACAAACTGGGTGCAATATGTTACTCCAAGTCCTGATCATATTAGGAATGAAATACCCAATAAATGCCAAATAGCTCTGATGACTGAATACTGGTCTTTTTCACTGAATACAACAATGACAAGTGTCTCTGACATAGATTTACTTCATCTCTCACCATACAATACTCCAGAGGAAGCCCACATTCCCATCAGCTGTGCTTCCTAGGTGCTCTTCTTTAGTCCCACCCCACCTCATATAGAACCCGCCACATGGTGTATAAGAAGAGATCCAATTACAACTCTGTTTGTAGCCCTGCCTGCCTTCCCATTGCCTATGAAATAATCTCTTGTTATAAAAGGCTCATCAGAGCCAAACCCACGACTATTCTCAGCTGGTCTCTGGCTCTGTAGTCACAGTGGGCTCTGCATTTCTTGTCCTGGTAGCTTTCATTTCTCTGCATTCACTTTCCTGTCTCTGGTAGACTCCTCCATTTTTTATAGAGCTGGTTCTAAAGGTCACTTTCTTCCACAAAGACAGGGAAGGACGAAGCACTCTGTCCCTAGTTGTACAGTTATCTAATTAGTGTTTTACGCACTGAGCTATTGTTTGTCTGTCTCTCGCAGATTGTGAGATCTCATAGAGCAGGAAACCAGACTGAGTTCAGCTTATACCTAAGGTGGATGGGTGGGTCATCATCAAAATCCGGTAAATGCTATTAAATGTAAAAAGGCTTCATTTCCATATCACCCATCCCAGGCACCACCTTCCTGCCATACCATGCCATTTTTCTGAGAGGATGAAGGGTATCTGTCAAGGCTGATCATTCCTTGCTCCTCTCTGCAGTGTCTGTGTGCTGACCCCCCTTCGATGGCCATGGCCGCAGCATTGTGTATTTGCCATTTCATGGAGCTAGTGGTGCTGAGAAAGTTGATGACAGGGATCCCTTCTGTGATGAAGTAAGTATAATAGAAATCTTGGTTGGGATTAGGGGGTATTTGGGTCAATATAATTTTTCTTTTATTTTTCTTTTATATTCTGTATTTAAATTTATTGTTTATTAAATTTAAATTTATTAAATATTTATTTAGGTTTCATAGTGATAAAATTTTGGTAGAGTACAATCCTTGTAGGTTTTTTTTTTTTGTACCTTAGGCAAACTGGGCATGAAGGGAAATACTTCTGGTCTGCCCAGAGAGACTGCATACTGGCATACTGGTATTGTATTGGCACTTCACATGAAACCTTGACTTTATTGCTTCCTAGAGGAGGAACCTACCTTCAGCTTCCATCTGAACCAGTTGATTCTTCCTTCAGCGGACATTTTTGTTTTTCCGTTTAGGTGGAAGAAAGCATAAGGGGCAAAATTAAGTTCCTGATATAAGAACAAAAACCACTTGGGTAACGGGATGCCGACTAAATGGATAAGGAAGTGCTTTGGCACTTAGGACAAAGTGTCTTGGCATACCACCAGTAAATTCTCTCTCTCTCTCTCTCTCTCTCTCTCTCTCTCTCTCTCTCTCTCTCTCTCTCTCTCTCTCTCTCTCTCTCTCTCTCTCTGTGTGTGTGTGTGTGTGTATACGCGCGCGCGTCCGCGCGCCTGCGCGCGTATTTACGGGTGGAGGTGTTGTTTCCATCTTTTTACCTTATTTTTTGAGACAGGGTCTCTCCCTGAATCCAGAGTTCAGGGATTATCCAGACCAATTGACCAGTAGTTCCAAGGGTCGCCTGTCTCCCTCCCTCATTTTTTAAAACGTGTGTACTGGAGATCCAAACCCAGGCCCTCGCGCTTGCATGACAAACACCTCACCAACTGGGAAATCTTACCACTGCGAAAACTCCGTTTTAAAAGCAATTTCGTGCAAGCGGAGCAAAAGCTAGATTTTCTTTGAAAGAACTACAGATCCTGACACCACCAACCCCACCTCAAAAAAAAAAAAAAAAAAAAAGAAAGATCCAGACACATCAGTAGGACAAGAGTGGCATGGTATACCAAGGGACCCAAGTGTCCACACATAACACAGGTTGACAAAGGGATTGCACTTGTTCATGCTGAGGAAGACTTGAAAGTTAGGGCAAATATCTCACTGTGTAGCTGTGTGTGTCCTTGTATGTAGTACATATCTATTGACTTAGACCCACCGAGTGGGTCGAGGGACAAAGCCAAAGATGTAAGTAGTAAAAATGGATATTTTAGTCGCGGTTTCACTTAGGCAAACGCTTGAGAGGTGAAAGAGTAAAGGAAGGGCCAAGGAAGTCTACTAAAAATTTCCACGGAGTTAACTCGCTTTCCTAGGCACAAGCTGTCACCCAGAATCGGGTGTAGCCTCAGGCTAGGTGTCCTGCGGTCCCCTATCCTCCTGGCAGGTCTAGGCTCAGCGCAGGGTCGGGCAGCAGCTCCCAGGGGTCTGGATATTCTCCAGCGGGTCGCACAAGCCGTTGCCCTCGCTGAGATCTTGGCAGATCCCCGAGGTCTCCAGGCTGGGCGTGAGCTGGGTGGGGGGCGGGGCGTTGCTCCGACGCTAGCCGCGGGTCCATGGCAGCCGGCCGCCACGTCAAGGTTTGTTTAATAATCGACGGGGTATTTATGGCCTGGCCCGCGGGCGGCGGCCGGGAAGCTAGAACAGCCGTCCGGGCAGTGGATGAGGCGCGGCGCCTGTGACTCAGGGCGCCTCCCCCCTCGGCTTCCCGAACCCTGCCAGGTCCGACCCGAGGGGAGGATGGACACTCCAGCTGCGTTCTGAGCCTGCACAGAAAGTAACACCCTTGCGGCCACAGCACCCCACGGTCCTACCCAGGCCACCCCCCTCGTTCCTTCTACCACTCGATCTCCCGGAGTCAGAGGCGCGGAAAAGCGCGCGATGGCGGACAACGTGAAGAAGCTGGCCAAAAGCGAATCTTTACGAGCGCTGCAGGATAGAATCTCCTTCTGGGTGCAGGACTACAACGTGAGTCCGGGTGGGAGACCCCAGGGCTCTCACTGCCTAGTTTTCCCCGCACAGCCTCAATCGGGGCTGGCGTCCAGGAGGTCGCTTCGCAAAGTCGCCACTCTTGATACCCTAACAGGCATCTCAGACTCCTACTCAGATCAAAGAAAGAAGTCCTAAGTCTATCAGAACCCTTCACCTGGGGCGGGATGACTCCAGGCGGCCGCAGAGCGCTAGCCTGTGTTCGGTAACCGTGGACGCCGGAGGCCCTAGCAACAGAAGGAACAAGTCGGTCTGCCAGCCGCCCCCCCCCCCCCCGCCCATTCTCTCTGCCTGCTTTGGAATTATTTTCTACTGTACCCTTTCCACTCCCTGCGAGGTTTCCTTTCTGCGAGGTTCTCAGTTTTCAGGACATCCAGCATTGTAACAGGGCGAACGTTTCTAAACCTACACCCGGGAGCTATTTATAGTAAAGGGGACATTTGTAAAAGTTGCGCCCTTTGCGTGCTGTCAGCATGGCAGAAAGGCGACTTCCAGGAGGTGTTGCCAAGGCTTTTGTAAGAAATTACAGTGTCACCAGCATTCTGTCACACCCAGAAGCACACTCCAATTTTCACTAATCCCACTCCACCCTGGCTCCAACAGCTACATGCTGAATTTCGATGAAAGTACCTTGAATAGGGGGCTCTGGGCTTTACCCAGCGCACAGAGCAGTCAGCAGGGAGAGATGTGAGCTGGCCTGACTTCTAGGTCTGAATGCGGCTACAATTAGCCAAGTAACGTTTTCCAGCCTCTCTGGGTCTCAACACCTCAATCTGTTCCATAGTTGGAGTTTTAATTATTATTAAATAATAATTGACTAGTAATAATAGTTCTTATTATTGCAATAATATGTCATGTTACTTTGTGGATCTCGGATTTTTAAAATCTAGATCAGCTTGTTTTTGAATTTGCATCTGAACCCATCCCATATCTTGTTATGTGTAGTTTGGATTTGGGTCAGTTGCTGAACAGGTTCTTGTAATCCCCAAAGTGGCTTTGTTAGTTACCAAGAAATTTGACTTAAACCTTAAGATGAATTTTCATTGCAGCAAACTCTAGTTAAAATGCTAGTTGTAGGAAAACTATGTTTACGAAAAACCCTGTAAATTGTATTTGCTTTGAAAGGCTGATTTTGCTGATTACACCCATACTGGCTTAGTTAGAATTAAAAAATTTTTAAAAAGTCGTGAATAATCCTTTACAATTAAAGCCCCCCCTGGGGGAAATTTACTTTAAAAGAAAATAAATGGCTTATATTAATCCTAAACACAATACATGATTTCAATTTTCTTCCAATTAATGATTTTTTTTGGCTAATGCCTGATTTAGCTTTTCTTTTATTTCCCTCCTGTGGCTTCTCCCTCTTTCCTCCTCCTCTCCATCTTAATTTACGCGGTGCTACACTTGCACCCACAACCTGGTAGCTGCCCTTTAAGACGGACTTCACTGTGTACTGTGCCTTGGCTTCTTTTTATCCATGTGTTCATTGTCTTCAATTTCAGTTACCACAGTCAACTATGGTCGGAAAATACAAAACAAAACCAATTGCTTTGCTTTAGACTGTGTGCGGGGTAGGGTGATGAAATCTGTATCAGAGCTTGATTCATCTCTTGCTGAAGCTTGTCCAGAGTATGTGTGAGCGCTATACTACCTGCAGATAGCACTGCCTCAGTTTCCAAATACAGCTGATGGTCTTTAGAAATAATCTATGCCCAAAAGCCTTTTTTAAAAAAGGTGGCTTAGCTGGATGGTGGTGGCCAACCCCTTTAATCCCAGCTGGTGGCCAGCCAGGTCTACAGAGTGAGTTCCAGGACAGGAACTCTGTGTGTGTGTTGGTTTATGTCTAATCTTAAAGCACCCAGCAGTCTTCTGGGATGTGAAAGAAACTACTCCTTGTTGATTTAAACCCAATCTTTTTGGGGCCGATGAGATGGTTCATTAGGTAGAGTCACCTGTTGCCACACCTTGTCCTGAGTTCCATCCCCAGGACCCACGTGATGGAAGGAGAAGACTGCTTCCCATAAGTTCTCTCCTGACCTCCACATGTGCACTGTGCCATGTTTGCAGCTCCTACCCATACGCAATGTAACAGTGATTTTAAAAAAAATCTCCAGGAAAAGAATGTTTCCCAACAGTCCCCCAAAGAAACAAACAGTAAAGCCAACAGCTAACAGTCCTGCCTCTCTTTGCCAAGCGGTGCTACTGAACTTAATGTGAGCCTCTCAGGTACCTTTAAAGGACAGCTTGGTCTGAACACGTGACTTTCAAAAGTTGCTCACCATCATTGTTCAGCTAGGAGCAAAGGCAAAAACTTAACCAGCAAATAGTTACTGGCCAACAAATCAGGGGGTCTGACAAGAATTTTTGCAAGGCATCTTTACTTATTCACTTTTTAAAAGAGCATGTTGTGTGCCTGTCTATGCTAGGTGCTGGGATTAGCAGTGGGAGCTACACATTTTTAATTTAAAAAGCTTGTTTTCTATGTATGAGTGTTTTGCCTGTGCACCACTTGTGCAGAACTGGCAGAGAGCAGAAGAGGGCACCAGGTCCTCTGAAAGTTACTGATGATTGTGTTGATCCACCACATGAGTGCTGAGAACTGAACCAGGGTCCTCAGAGAGCAGCCAGTGCTCGAAACTGCTGAGCCATCACTCCATCTCTAATGGAGTCGTGCCTTAAAGACAAGCCTCCCTCTGCAGAAGAGAAAGAGGGGTGTGCAAGGAGTACAGAAGCCTGAGGGAACTGGTGGGGGCTGGGAAGACACAACAAGAAGAGGCGGAGCAGGGGGGGAGTTGGGGCAGGTGTCAAAGAGCCCAGGGGGGGGGGTTCAGCCTTTGCTTGAGGGCCCAGAGGGAGACTCTGAAAGCACAATACAGGAAGAGGACCACTTGGGATTGGACTCCACACTGGTTACTCTAGTTGTCTTATGATGGGGAAACTGAAATCTCTAGAAAGAGGGTTTGGAGTTAAGTGATACTTGAAGCAAGAGAATTTATAAATGAATCAACCTGGCATATTTAGCAGACAAGATGAAAGACACCAAGAATACCCCTTAAGGCTTCTGTGAGAGGGTACTGTTTAAATACTAGAAATTTACGGTGTGACAACTTTATAGTTGTATTGGTCAGTTCTGTAAAAGGCAAGAATCCCTTTATAAGCAGAGCTGAATTCTGATGACAATTACTCCTTGGAGATGTCATCTAGAGACAACACCTTATGTTACACTGCCTTCAGTGGGTCAGCCCTGGACTGGATCCCTCCTCCCTCTGGGATACTTCCATTTCCCCTCAAAGTCCTGTGGACTAGGGAGTTAACTTGAGTTAGATGATCTTAGCCTTGATTCTAAAGGCGTGTGTTTGATAATTATAGCAGCAAATGGTAAATATGCTATCCTTTATAGTCTATCCTCAGGATAGGGTAGATGACATATTTTGAGTCAGAGTCTTGCTATATATAGGCAGGGTTAGCCTCTAACTTGAAATCCCTCTGCCTCAGCCTCCTGAGTGCTGAGATTACAGGCATGTGATTGCTTTTGAAGTAAAATGATAGATGCTAGGACATCACAATTCAGAAATTTTGTTTTTTGTTCTTTTTAACAACAAGGATCTCCTGTAGCCCAGACTGGCTTCAAACTTGATTATGTAGCTAGAGATGAACTTGAATTCCTAATCTTACTGCTTTCACCTCCCATGTACTGGGATTACATGTGTGAGCCATCATGCCCAGTGTACATATGACTAGGAATAGAATCAGGGATTTGTGCATGACATGCAAGGATTCTATCAGTGGATTCCCCAGGCCCCAGAAAGGTTGTTTTTTTAATATGTGAGTGAGACTGGTGGCAAGAGCTCAGCTCTCTCTCTATTATTATTCTCTTCCATTAAGGATGTGTTCACTAGTGGTTGAAAACATGGTATTCAACATCAAAATACAGAAAGAAGATCTTACTGAGGTGTGTCTTCAGTTTGGTTTAGAAAAGCATTTGTGGTTGAAATAGAGGCCAGTGTTGCCATGGTGCGTTCAAACAGACTCCCCGATCACTGTAACCACTCCTCAGTCAACAAACTAACACGCTCTTCGTGGTACAATCTAAGCAGTAAACTTAGAAAGAACTTTATCCTTTTCTTTATCTCTTTACTACCAGTTCAAGCTGCAGGAACAAACTCACGGATCTCAGGGTCTCAGTGGGAAGGATACTTTCCTCTTGAAAAGTCACAGGGCAGCTCTCCATCCCTGGTTCAGTTCCCCTTGAGAGAGCACTGCTGGTGTCCGAGCATGCCGTCTGGAAGAGCTACAGGGAAAGGAAGCAAGCTTGTACTGCTCTTAAAATGACATATTGAAGATGCCTTATCCATCATCCTTTCGCCAGAAGCATGGCTGTGTATCAGTGGATAATGGGTGTTTCTTTTGAGAAAGGCATCCTTGGGCAATTCTGTGGTTGTGTGAGTATCATAGTGTGTACTTACCCAAGCCGGATGATGCTATGAAACCACTGTCTTGTACATGGCTGTTAGTAACAGAAATGTCATATAACCATAGTCTGTGACTCCAGCCTGATTGCCAGGCAGCTGAAGAGTGACTAGAGCATAAACACACTGCAGCATCATAAAAACATGTTCTTACTTTCTTGGAGCTGCCCTCCTCTTTGCCTTCTTGGTCTTCTTTCTTCTTTCTTTCTTTCTTTTTTTTGTTGCCATCATTTTGCTCTTTACTAACCATCCTTTCTTCCTCAGTCCACTTCAGACACAGCAAGATGCTCTTTGAGCCCTCTGCCCATCCTGTATCAGCATTGTGGATCTCACCTCTGTGGGTTTCCACTCTCCCATCCAAAGCCACACCCCCATTCCTGTCTCTCTTTAGCAGTCAGGATTCTACCTGGTTTTGGTAGTGTTGTGATGTGAAGCATGTCTCACAGGCTGAGGTGGTGAGAAGCAGTGTAGAGCCCAACTCAACCATCCTTTCTTCGAATGGCCTGACTTTACTTTCCTGAGCTGGTGTGTCTCCCGTAGGAAAGGACTGTCTTGAGCATCACCCTACAAGTAGTCTGCATAAACAGACTTAGCACCATGCTGGGAGAGAGCAGAGGCTTAGTCTGATACATTTCTATTTTCATCTGAGACTCCTGCAGGCACCCTGAACTGCCCAAGCCCAAACTCATTACCCTTAGGTAATGAGTGGGATCTTGGCCAATGCAGGTGCGATTAACAGTGGGGACCCTTGGTGTGTTTACATCCTTCAGCCTTCTTCAGCCTTCCCTTCCCTTCTCTTCTGCCACTCCCACTCCTGGAGTCACTCTGCTATAGCCTCTATCTCTCTTCCAGAGTCACTCTCTGATGTGAACTCTATGTGATCTGTCCCAAAATCGTTTTGTAAAGTGAGGAGCACTTGTGACCTTGTCAGGTGACCTTGGTGTTTTCATCAAGCCCAGAACCCTTCTTGTGGCAACTTGAGGCTTTCAGTTGGGTCTTTGGATGAAGGAGGTACTTTCTCCAGATGTGCCTGCCACTGCTTGTTGCTCTTTCTCTTTGAAATGCCCTCCCCTCTCTCCCTCCCCCTTCTCTTCTTTCCCCTTCTCCTCCCCTCCCTGGCTCTCTTTCCCCTCCCCCTCCCCAGGGCCTGTTTTGTTCAGTCTCTAGCTTACTTCCCACACAGAACACTTGATATAGTCTGGGATGATCATTTATAGACTGTTTGCTTCCTCATTCTCCATCCTCTCCCCCAGCTGCTGAGCTCACCCACAGCAGCCAACACATTTCATTTAAAAGTAAGTTTGGCATGGGGTGGGGGGCTGCCAATCAAGACCCTATATAAGACTAGGAAGTCTGGGACTTAAGAATAAATGAATCTGGAGACTCTGTACTCTGGACAGGGTACATTTGATTCCCATCTTTTCTCTGTTTATCAGATGATGGGGCTAATTGGATAATGTGATCCTATTTTAACTCAAGCATCTTAAGCAGAGCTCTGTGTGGGGAGCTGGGCATGTTGTGACTTGTCTTGGGATATCCGCGTGAATATCTGTGTTGTGTACACACATGCTCCTTTGGGCAGCAGGCAAGGCATCGAAGCAGGTGGTGGGAAACCGCAGACATACTTCTAACTGAGGATCTATGCTGAATTAGCACAAAAAGTCAACTCCGTCCTAAATCCGAGGACATAGTATCTCATTTACACGTCTTTCGTAAAAGAATTCATCTTGCTGGCAGAGAGTGGGATTTGAACCCAGAGCTTCCAGATTCCTGGGCCCTGGCTCCTACATAACACCTCACAGCTGCCTTTTGTTTCTCGAAGGGCTGGGTAGTTTGTTCAGATTCTTTCTCCTAACACTTTGCATTCCCACAGTTTGAGACAGGAAATTGGCCCAGACAACAAGGTTGGGTAACTTGTGCATCATCCCAACATCTATGGAATTTACAGTCATGGGGTTTACTATTTGTTCATATATCTGCCCCTTCTTTCAGTGCTGGGATCAGTTCAAGGTTTAGCTATGAGCATTAAATAAAGACCAAAACAGAATAAAAACCAAGAGGCCCACATGGCCTTCCAGTGTTCCATTCTCACCATTGAAGACTCCACGTCCAGTAGAGTCATCTCTTTCCTACAAACTACCTACTTGACTTGATTTCCTCTCAGACTTCAGAACCCTTCCCCAGTTTTTCAAGACAGCAGCTTTTCAGTGGACTTGATGCCCCCTCCACTCCCTGCCATCATCTGCTAGTGGCCATGGGCTTCCTTTTGCATTCTGCACCCAGCATAATACCATCCTGCTGTTAAAGGAGTTGCAGACTTGGCACATATAATATCAAGAACTGAATTTTATGTACAATATGAATGATAAAGCAGACAAATGAGGCGACAATGTACATTGGGGTGTAAATAGTCTCTAAAGGGATTTTTTTTAACTTTCAGGATTCTGAGTAGAATCGTTGCTATGAAAGTAATTCCTCAAACCTCAGGGGATTAAACAGCCACAAACAGCTTCCTCAGGCACTTATCCTGATCAAGTCAATAGCTTTGGGAGTCTTATGGGTTCACACTTCCCCTACTCCACAGGAGGAAATGCTTCCTCTGCATTTACCTGGTAGATCTGAAAATCTAGGAACAGGACTGCTCAAGAGATTTTTTTCTGCCAGGCCCAGTCATGGTGTATACCACTTCCCAACGGTGAACTGAGTTCAGTCACAGAGCCGCCAAATCCCAGCTGTGTGTTCAGAGGACTAGATCTTGGGCAGAGCCTAGTAGCCCCCGGATTACACAGAGTCATGTCTATCTGCAGCCGGTTCCAGAAACAAGAAACTGTACGGATGTCTTCTGTTTGACTTTACAGACGAACTCCTGCGACGAAAACCTAAATTACTGCATTGAACTCATCGAACAAGTGGCCAAAGTGCAGGCACAACTCTTCGGGATCCTCACAGTGACAGCCCAAGAAGGTGAGAGCAACTTCTGCCTCCCCACCCTTCAAACCCTCTCCTTTTCTGTTTGTGCAACTGTGTGTGTCCGTGTCCGTGTGTGTGTGTGTCCGTGTCCATGTCCTCTGGCTGAGACCCCCCACCACTGATCTGCCATGTACATTCTCTTAGGAGGACATAATGAGGGTGTGGCAATAATCAAGGGTCGCCTTTTGCCTTTGCTGGAGACTTCTTTCAGCTCTGTAAACGTGGGAAAACTTATGGAGAACAAGGTCTCCCTTCCTCAGGTAAGGACACACAGGGACGATGCGGCAGCCTAAAACTGGAACTTCCAAGTTAGGAAAAGTGAGCAAACAGTGTTCTCACGTAGGCCTGGCACTGGTGACTTCCATGGGCAGTGGAACTTTCTAGATAGTTGGAATCCAGAGCGCAAGGACGATGCATACCAAAATTAAGACAGCAGTCCCATCATGTTTTCTGTTGCCACGACAAACTCCTGCAGGAGACAGCAATATGTTGGTGGGCATATCTCCTGAAGGGAGTGATCACATCACTGGGAGCCAGGACACGGGGAAGGTCCAGGCTTGCTCATTCAGAATAACTCTCTTGAGAACTAGCCTGGGTCTCGTGAGAACTTCCGGTTTTGTTGTGTTCTAATGGCTTCTCCCACCACGCCCTACCTGTCACCTGGAAATGCCAGGGCCCAAACTTCCAATCCACATACTCTTGAGGAGCACAGTGTAGCCATATTACATACGACGGCAGCCAGTAATTTTACTAACAAATGTTTAAATGGCTTTGCATAGACTTATAAAAATGGATGTAGTTCCCCAAAGCTACAGAGAAACATAGTTAGAGTGGGCTGTTCTGAGCAGGAACCAGTAGTTGAACAGTTTCTGCTTAGGTGAGAACCAAACTGGACAGAAACCCTGGGGAGTTGTAGACTTTGATGTTTCCATTTACTTACTGGTCACACGGGGACAATAAGTTTGCCAACTTAATGTTGCGATCCTGATTTCTAAAGTATGGTAGGTATACAAAAACAAACAGCTTTGCAGCAAGCCTGGCACCTGGTAAGCGGTGATTAATACTTTTTGAGGACATACACTGGCTAGAATTTTACTGTCTGTGGGTATTATTCTGGGTTAGGAATCTTTCTATTCTGGGAGTAGAGGTGACGTAGAATGATGTTTTAAAGTCTACACTTAAAATCAAGTTGTAATGTATATATAGTGAAGCCCACAGTAGATGAGTTTTGAACCAGGAACAAATACACAAAACTCATCCCTACACTGATCCACAAACTGCCACCTCCCTCCGAGCCTGCCTTGTGTCACCTCCAGAGCAGCTACTGAGGGTCCCTGCTGGAGAAGTTCATACAAATGAAGCCAAGCTCTTCTGCATGCACCTTCTTTCGCTAAGAGCAGTGTTTTTGTCGTGTGTCCATGCCATTGTCCATGTCCGCACTACTTATTTTTTCCTTCCAGGACACGTATTTTAGAGACAAAACGAGAGAAGCTAGTTTTCAGGATCAGGACCAAGAGCAATTAGACGTTGAATCCATCCCCGACAGTCAACAAAACCAGGTTCAAGACGAGTAAGAGGAATACAAGTTATCTTTTGTTCAAACAGAATTGTTCTAAAATTTACTTTTTAAGTTTGAAAAGAGAATAATGGGTCATGTAAAATGTAGGGATCTGCAAATAAGTGTGTGTGTGTGTGTGTGCGCGCGCGTGCGCCTGCGCTTGCGTGTAAGGGAGGAAGCGGGGCAGGGGGGAGGGAGTAGAAGGTGTGGAGGAACTTATGACTGAGTTGGGACCTGGGTATCTGCCTTCTATGATCCTTGGTTCTTCACCTCCATCTCTGTTGCTCATTCAACAGCTCATGTTTTAGATAAATACCAGTAGATAACAATCTGCCAGTCCAGAGAATATGTAGAAAGAGAAGGTCGCAGGAGGGGGGAAAGGTGAGATGAAGAGGAAGACCAAGAAAAAGAAGCAGAGCAGGGACACCTGTATCAGCTACTTTTCTCGGTGCTGAGACAGAGGACCCGAGGTTAAGGGACACAGAGTTTATTTTGGGGAAAAAAATTTCATCATGGCGGCTGAATCAGGGGGCAACTGCTCTCATTGCATGCAGTCAAGGGGCAGAGGGCGCTGAACGCTAGGCTCAGCTCTCCTCTCTTGCTTCCTTCAGTGTGGCAGGCAGGCTGCTGCTTCAGACATCAATTACCCTAATCTAGACAATCCCTCATAGGCACGCCCAGAGCCTTATGACCCAGTGGTTTGTTTTTTTTTTTTTTTGTAAGATGTAGACTATGGCTGACCTGGAACTCACAGAGATCCACCTACCTCTGCCTTCCAAGAGATAGAATTAATGGCATAGAGGCATAAGCCACTACACATATGACTTACCTTCTAGATCCTGTCAAGACCCACCGTGTCTATTATCTCTTAGGGGAATATCTATATTTTATTGGGAGAATTGTAAACTTAATCAAGGTTTTTTAATAACTAGTTATTATATACATATATACACATATGTAATATATATACATATGGTATGCAATATATATATATATATATATATATATATATATATATATATATATATTTAAAAGTTAGGCAAGGTCAGGCAACAGGAAAGAGTCAGATTAAGCTTCTGGAATCACCGCAAAGAAATTTCAGGCTTTCGGTCTGAAGGTAGGCAATTTATATGGGGCACCATTTGACACGCTTAATTTAAAAACAAGCAAATAAAAACAACAATACACACACAAAATCCCCCATCCCTAGCATCCACTTCATTCCTACCATGGATAGGACAGTGAGAAAGTCAGGGATAGAATAGTTTGTGACTCTATCTTGTTCTCTGGTGGAATTTCCTTTTTTTCTCCCTACATGGAAAATCTTGCATTTTGCTCGATAATAAAAACAATGCAAATTTCCTTCTCAAATGCATAGAAACAGAAATGTAAAGGTGGAAGTCTTGTTAGCTCACTCTGTCAACACTTTGACATACTAGTGTGTGCTTGCACCTCCACACACACCTAGGCAGCAGTCACACAACTGCAGTAGCCAAATGCACACCCACAAAAGCTGAGTTCCTCTGAAGGACTTGAATGTGTTTCCTGTTAGCTGATCCTTTCATTCACCACTTCTAGGTGAGATGGGCTTATCTCATTTGTCATAAATCCTCTTTGTGTAAAGTCTCTGCTAAATTCCAAGAGCCATTTCCCTTCTGAGCTGGTTTGTCTCTTGTGGAGTTCTTTCCTTGATCTATGCTTAGGCATCCCAAAGGTGAGTCACTTGGGTCTTGTACTGTCCTGTGGTCTTTGTTGGACTTGGTTCTGTCTGGGCATTAGTGTCTTATGCTAGTGGGTTCTGAGTTGGGTCTTGTCTGGTTTAGTTTCCTGGCAACTGCTTCTGGTTTCTCTAGTTATGAGGGAAAGCTTTGAGAATTTGTTGCATTTTGACGTCTGCTAGCACAGATGGGGACAGGATTTCTTACTTCCCTTTTGTTTGTTACATGGGTCTCACACCACTCTAAAGGGGTGATAAGGACCAGGAATCTTGATTCTTAGCCAGTGTTCTAATGCTGTGAAGAGACCATGACAATTGCAGCTCCTATCATCGAAAGCATTTAACTGGGGCTGGCTTACAGTTTCAGAGGTTTAGTCCATTGTCACCACGGTGGTAAGCATAGCAGCAGGCTGGCAGATGTGGTGCTGAGAAGCAGCTGGGGGGTTCTATACCCAGATCTGCAGAGCAGGAAGAGAAAGACACTGGGTCTGGTTTTGGCTTTTCAAACCTCAAAGCCATTCCCAATGAGACACTTTCTCCACGAAGGTCATGTCTACTCCAAATGCCACACTTCCTAATCCTTCTAAGTAGTGCCACTCCCTGACAACTAAGCATGCAGATATGTGAGCCTATGGGGGCTGCTCTTACTCAACCATCACATTGGTGCAAAATTCTTCATAGACCTTGAGAGAACAATAACTAACTTTATATGGAAAAACAAAAAGCCCAGGATAGCCAAAACAATCCTATACAATAAAGGAATTGCCGGAGGCATTACCATCCCTGACTTCAAACTCTATTACAGAGCTACAGTAATGAAAACAGCTTGGTATTGGCATAAAAACAGAGATGTTGACCAATGGA